>JAKTPU010000093.1:0-50889 GCA_030556285.1 Lipomyces yamadae | reverse complement strand
TGACGCGGATCACGTGCAAATTAGGCGATACGGTACGATATTCATCATCAATATCGTATATCGTATCGCCTTATTTGATATCTTGACGATAATATCGCCTAATTTATTCTCTGGCGATATCGTATATATCGCCGGAGATACGATATGGCGATATCGTGACCAGCCCTACTCGCAAATCGTACCCACCCCAAACAGTCATTAGATTATATCGTTATCATGTGTATATTAATGAAGTTCGACATTGCGCAGACCTCGAGCCTAGAAATGATCTAAAATGCTTAATTTAACCGCGGAAACATAAGTTAAGAAGGGTTAGGGCTACATTCGACAATCATGCCCATCGGGATAGGGTTACTACCCAACTGTGGGACTAACATCCATGCACCAATGCACCATACAATCCGCCATATCCGCCATCCGTCAACAGGCCCAATGTGAGCCCTGTCCATGATGTCCATAAATGTATATATATATTAAGTTCATAAATCACACCGAAGTCATTAAGACTAGAGTGAGGTTTAAGAGTCTAATCCGGTCGACCATAGAAATATTTTTTAAGAGCCATTATATACTTGCTATGTTCTGCATTTATTTACAGGTTAGGGCTGGCCTCACTCTCAACCATAGTCAGTTCCTGCTGCCCCGCACCTCGATGACTAACGACGGCCGATCCTTCGATATTCAGCTAGTCAAGCTTGTCAATGTCGTCAGCTTTCGGTGCCATCGATTCTGAAGAGAAGTCTTTAATCGAGACTTTGACGACGATTTTACGACTGTCTAGAGGGTTGATTTCTATCTCTTTGGTATATGGTAATACTCAATCGGACGTGCTTTCGCTGGCATTGGCCTTGCTCGAGCATGGTTACAATCCCATCGCACTCTCTAATGATCTCTGGACCAATTTGACTGACGACAATGGGAAAGTCGAACAGCTCTCTGATATTTTGTCACCTGTTGGCGCTCCGTTTCGTAGAGTTCTGGCCGTGAGTACGATCGTTCCAAAGCCGCCTCTAAATTGGGATGGTGTAGCCGGAAAGTTCCGACAATCAAAGGTTCTCATGACGGTGTTGGAGAATTGGACTCGTCAATTCTTTTTTTATATGATGGTCCCTATGATGGTCAAGGGAAAAACTCCCACGGCTTCCGAAGGAGGTTCTACTGCTAGGAGGAGACAGTGGAGTTTGATGAGATTGGTTCGTATAATAGCTAATCTTTCTTGCAGTACAACCGGTTGATTATCAATTTAGCTAATCCGGCGCGATGGTTGGATTTCAGTCGTGGGAAAAATGATGGACGACAGTGCACCCCCGGAAGTTCAGCCTATTCGCCGTGGCTACGCGGGTGTAACGCTTCAAGCCTCCCATATTGTCCCATTCAGTGCGAGTGGAAATTCTATTTTAAGGACAATGCTCTCTAAATATATGGGTCAAGATATGGAAGGCTTATTAACTGGCGATAATATTAACGATGCGTCTAATGCATTGTTATTAGATTCGGTGACTCATGAAGCTTTTGGTTTATTCAAATTTAGTATAGAATGTCAAGATGGCCGGTACTTTTTTAGAAGGTTAGCTCCAACTCGTAAGCTGCATACATTTGTTTTTCGCCATCGGGATGGGGAAGAGATCAATTTTGGGCAAGCATCCAGAGAGGTGGCACTTCCATCATCTCTCCTTTGCAATCTCCATTTTACCATTGGTCGTGTTTTATGGACGAGTGGGGCAGCAGAAAATATTGCTAGGGCACTCGCAGATGAAGATGAGTTAAAAGATGGACATGTGGACGGTGATTATTGGCATCCAGTTAGCGCGTCATATCTTCAGAGAGAGCTGAGAGCTCTGTCGGGGCTCGATGAATTAGCTACAGATGGACAGGTCGATAGCAGAGATTCTGACGCTGATAATCATCCTACTCTCTGTACATAGAATGCTTATCCGGTATCAAAAGTAGTTGGGATAGGTCCTGCAATATAGTTCGAGATGATAGTTTTGGGTAATAAAGCAGATGACTTGTCGGAGAATCGACTTAACTCGACTTGTAGGTTGAATTAACTGAACTTGGGACTGTCAGTGAAGTTGAGTTTCGTTTATCCATCATTATGTGGTATTCGCGGACTAGACTTGTCAGTAGGGCGAGTTCGGCGATTTAAAAAAAAAGGGAATACCTGTTAACTCCCCGCATTCCCTAATTAGTGTGTTCACTCAGTTTGTGTAAGCTTAGAGACCTCCTGTGGACGAGATTTTGGGATTGATATGCGAACTCTACTCGACAAAGACGAAGAATAATGCAAATCGAAGACCACGTCAGCAGCTGCCTCGTATCAGAGACCAGCTGAAGGTGGCAGGAATGACTGCCGATGAGCCTACGTTCATCGAAGTCTTCCTTCGTTCGTTAACATCATTTTATAGTGATGCTTTTGTAATTCTGTGGCAACTTCAGGTATAGTGTCTCTCGGACCTAGCCATGGAGTACGGGTCGAGAAGCTGACACCGGGAGCAGTCTCCCGCACACTCGCTAAAACGGAATCTGCAAGCCGAGGAGCCTGTTCCAATGCTGAATCAATGGCTACTGAAGTGGAGACCCGATATCAACATATACTCTGGCTTAAGAGTCTGAAATTAGTTAGACTTTGTACGACCAACTCAAGCAAGATCTTGGCAAAGACGATAAGGATGACTTGTAGGCAATGGGACTTTTGAGATATCAAATAGAATGACTGATTCTTGACAGAGATATGCTCGACTATTATTGTGATTGGACACGTTAAGTGGTCACGATTGTGACCGCTCCGACCGACCTACATCAAGGCACTTCGGCGGCCCTTGTCGGCAGCTGTTTTGACCGTGTACAATCCTTTCTCCAACGCGAAGGAATTCGTGTGGGAACGGGTCAAATTCTTGGCTGGAGTGCTAGTCCAAGGATATTGATAGAAGACGGTCACTCGGCTTATGAGATGGAGCCAGACGGAGTTTTTTTTTTGTGAAACTGTAGACGCGAGGGAGTTCAAGTTTGTAAGTTGGCGTCTCAAGACTAATGACTGTCTGCTGGATGCACGTGACTCAAAAGTTAAAAAGTTAATAAAGCCGGAAAATATAATCCCCGACTCTAATGAGTGCGTCCTAGAAAACCAGGTCTCTCTACCTTCACTGAATAAGCTCGCAACCGCTACCTCAAGAGACTGGAATTGCAACAAAGTCCCCGGCCGCATTATGTCGATGACGTCAGAGTTAACGGACTCGCCTGCTTTCACAGTGTGGCTCGCCTCAACAGCGAAAACAAAAACCACCATCGCCAGTCTGGATTCAAACCTGCCAACCTTACCAACTCCGGTTTCTCTCTGTGGGCTGGCGACTTGCTCTGAGCCTGTGAAAATGATATATCACCTTTCCATTTCTGTTCCTATGATACCATTGACCGTTTCACTGACTGAACTATGAAAGGCATCAACCCTAAAAAACGGATCGGCAGACGCCGATCATCAATCACACTGTCACCGAAACTAATCAGCCAAGACCCCGGATCTTCTTCTAGAGGAACGAATTTGACGGGTCGTACTAAAAATTCACTGATGGAGCATTCACAACTGTTGGACATTGTTAGACGACCTCTGTCTCCCGATACCAAGTTAGAAATACCAGCTAGTCAGGCAGAGTATGACCGAGCGCAAGAAATCCTCGAAAATGAGGGCATCAGGTACGTTGTCAACAGATCATTATCTGCTAACATCACGCTGATTGAGAGCGTTAGGTATCCGCAGCTGTGGTACGACAGCGCGAGACAGATTGCTGTGGTTGTGGCAGTGCCGGGTCCTCTTCACTCCGACATGGCAGGTGAATTGCTGGACAGTATTCTTCGGGAAGTACGGTCAGAATTCAGTTCAAATATCACTAGTGGACTGCGTCTCAGTACGGAGAGGACATCAGTTAGGAACACCCGTTACGGCCGCACAAGGAGAGGCTGGGACGGTGCAATAATATATCTCGAAGGATCGCGCTCAACGTTGATGATCGCAGTTGAAGTTGGGATCTCGCAGTCATACGAAAGTTTGCGGGCCGCCATCTCGTGGTCTGTACTCACATTACGTTGCCGTCTCGGCCTTGCAATGTGCATTAATGAACAAGACCGTGGAGCACCTCCACCAATTAGATATTATCAGTCCGACGAAGAGGCGGAAGCAGCAGCAGACAGCGCGGAACAAGCTTTTCGCGACCAGCTGATGCTGCATCCGTATGGGCCACTGGAGTGGGAAAGGCACATCTGGTTTGGGAGCATAAGGCGAGTTATTCTAGAGACTTACCGCTTCCCAGATGACGGCTGTCCATCGGAGACTATTTTGGATCCGTCCAGTTCTTTCGTACGCGAGGTTGCGTCAGTTTTATTGTACAAGAGATGACTAACACTTTCCAGAATATTGTGGAAGATGGCGAATTTATCGGCCACAACATATCGCCAAATCTCCGACAGGTCGTGATCGGTGACTGTATTCCAAGCCACATCCTTACAGGTCAGGTTGCTCATACAACGCCGGTTAACTTTTTCCGGCGTGAGTGGTTCGAGGACAGGTTTAAGGATGCTATGGTAAATACTGCGGTCTTACGAGTACGACTAAAATCCGAGGTTAATACGCGCCGCGACTAGGATCTGAGACTGTTATCATTGAAAGAGAATGTTTTACTGTTCTTCGTCTTATCGTATTCTTACTGTTCTTCGTCTTCTCTTATTCTGCCGCTAAAAATTGGATTCATTCGTTTCGGAACAGAGAAGTGGTAGTTGATTCAAACTTCAAATGACTTCGCCAAAGGAGTTCCAATGCTTTCATATCCTGTACTGGATCCGATAAGCAACGTGAAAAATTATTCATCCGCGCGAGGCGCTCTCGGAGACCCGTACTAAGTGACCGGACTGGTTCTAGCTAGGTCGCCGTGGTAAAATTGCCAAGTATGGAAGGAATCCTGTAGGGATTCTAGGTTCACCCAGGACTTCCGGTGGTCGGCACCTGCTTGCGTGATTACTTCACGTCCACTTCTGTGTGAACAGTTACTGATGATCCCACAAGACTCCCCAAAAAATCGCGACTGAGACGCGGTGCTGCCTGACTCTTGCCATACGTCAGAGACTACTCGAGAAGCAATTTACAAATCAGAGATCAAATAAATTTCGATTTACGAAATCGTATCCACTCCTAAAATCTATGACACACATGTCAAAAAAGGTCGAGCTCCTGCTTATCCGGGAAATAGGAAGCGTAGCACAGAGTGTACAGATTTTACTCTACAGATAATTTACAGTTGTCAACGTCTACCGATAAGGCAGTAATAAATAACGAGTGAAATTAGTATAAGGGCACACGCGTCGTTTGGATTTATATCTAGTACAAAGACACCCTGCTAACGCTCCGAACACCTGCACTTGATTGGCCCCTAAAGCTGCTGAACCTCATGAGCAGTCTCAGACTGAGTAAAAGCCTGAAGGTTGTCAGCTTTAGTAAATGCCAAGTGATCCCCCGGCTACTTTGCAATTGACATGGAAGTGCACATCACAACGGCACGTCATTGACAGGGCGACTCTTGTCCACCAAGTTAATCCACATAACGGAGGACCGAATAGGCCTGGTTTAGATCGAATCCACGTATGATCGAGTTGGCAATTGCCTGTTCCCGAAGCTTCGAGGGATCGAGCTTACGGACTTCTCTAGTATCATGATATGAGTTAGTTAACAAAATTCTGACAACACGCAATCGGACGCGGTTGATGTCCAGTTGCGAGTTTAATCTAGATCACTAATGGCTTATGTTGTAACTAATGCCTTGTAAAGCGCAACACTTCACGATCTGATTGATATCCTTACGGATTGAAGTATGTTATCACTGCCGTATCAGGCTACCTAAAGTGTGACCAGTCAAGCTTCATCAATCCTATCGCGCAAGCTCCGCAAATTGCCTTTCCCGGTAGTGATGTCTTCAATCCATTCATTGATATCTCTGGCAACGAGTTCGTTGTCAATTCTGTACCGCAAGGTCAAAGTCCCTCTGAACCTGGCTTGTGTTGAAAACTTCCACCCATCCCGGTTCTAGTCGTTTCATCTCGTCGATGAACCTTCCCCGTAAAATAGTAGTCTCATACTCCCATAAGTGGTCCCAGTAGAGGTCGGAAGGTTCCCCATTAGCTTCACGGTGGTATCTCCCGACATTGGGCTCTAGATGTCGTGGTAGCCCCTCTAAAAATGAAGGGTAGTAACAGGCCCTCCACAAAGGCAGCGCTGAGACACACTCCCAGTCGAGAACACCAGCTAACTCTCCGCCTTCCCCGACAAGGATATTATGACGTGAAAGGTCGTCGTGGAATATGATCGACGGTTCTGGATTCCGGTTGTTCGAGGGAAAGACAAAAGAAAGAAGAGATCTTAGTCTTTCAATGATTCGTAGCGTTCTAGTTGAGTCCTCGACTTCAACTCCATCATCACTATCAAGATCATCTACAGCTGAGTATTTAGCAAGAATTGAATGGCAGTCATATTCGCTGAGTGTAAGGCGAGCCGTGATCCAGTCCTTACTGGAGCGAAACGGGCCACGGTAGATATCCTGGTAGATATGAGATCCCCAGAAGAATTGGATGGAGACGATTCGGCTTCACTTCGGGCACGGCTCTTGCTGAAAATTCAGTATCCGAGGTAAATACAGGAGCTTCCGCCTGCTCTCTTGTTGGCGCTCTCCCTTCGGTCGATGCTGAATTTTCAACTAGAGGCGATCTTTCGTAGATGTTTCCAATCCCTCGGAGTTGGTTTCTAAATAGACAGGACGAGTACGCCGCAAACTCCATGACCAAACGTGACTTTGCAGCGAATGAGAGAGACCTCCAGGTTTCAGCCAATGGTTTTCCAGGCATTTTGGTCATAAGAATCCACTCAAATCCAATTAGGTTGTTTCGAGAGGATTGGTAACTGACAATAGTGGGTACTGGAATGTTTGTCATGCGATGTACCCAATCCAGTGTTGCCACTTCACTCTTGGTTTTGTAACGCGGGTCGACGGGTAGAGAAATTCGCATAATAAGCATTTCATCGTCAAGTTTGACATCATAGAGCTTATTAAAGGCGCCCTGGGTGAGGAAATTCACCTCAACCGTGCTTGATGGCCGGAACAACTGTATTGTCTGTCTTATAGTCTCAATATCAGGTTCAAAGCTCCATCGAGGCTCCAGGCCGAAGGTATTTGGAACCCAGACGAGACCATGGAGCTGCGATTCAAGCGACCACATTGGCGGCGCGGTGGCTATATCAATGGAGTCTAGAATGTCTGGTCACCTGGAAACACATGATAATGATCTGTTGGCTTGGATAAGTCCAGGATTTAGTGTGGGGAGATGTGATCCTGCTGAAGTTTATGGAAAGTGTAAGACCGAGTTAAGAACCGAGATTGTTTTGGCGGAGGTGCTAAGGCAAGATTATTTTGAGTTATTCCATGTTTGTACTAGCGTCAAAGTCTGTTCAAACCCGTCTAAACCCTCACCCTCATTGTTTACTCTGTGTCTCAACTACGACTTCGCGCTTTTTGTGCTACCCTTCTCTCCTTACTCCAGTATATTGTAAGGATCTGGAAGGGTTACTCCCCGACTTCATCTTTTAATTGATATCAAGACAGTCTCTAAGAATTGAACAGCTACTTTGCTGAACAAGGTTTCGAAGGTCATATCTATTCTACAACTCATGGGAAAGGCCAGCAAAGCTCTGAACATCTTCATCAGCAACATCCCAGACGACAAATTGTCTTTCTTTACTGATGGTGAACATACAATATACAAGGATGTTAATGTCAGGCTGGACCAACAGGGGGTAAGGCACTCGCAGGTTCTTGTTCTCCCTAGCACAATGCGTTTAAGTGGCATAGTTGTCATTGATTCGAGATATACGAAGCTATTTCGTGTTCGTAGCTTACTACCGGCGATCCCCAATACTACAATATCCACGTTCAAGTTAATAATGAAACTTCGCTCACGACTTTAAAACGGGAGAAAGGAAAGACTGTGGCGACCGCGCTGGTCCCTACCGATGGGCCTTGGGGTCCTCAGAAGGTCCGGAACGAGCTGCTATCAACTTCGAAGTTGTGACGGTCTGACGGAGTGACAGCGGAGACCATATCGAACATATTGGGCCAAAACTTGAAGACAGGTTTCAGGGTTCAGGGTTTCACAGCGTTGCCTGCCTCGGCACCACGTGATGGTTGACGTACGTAATACGAGCCGCAAGGCACATAACATTAACTTCTCTCCCCTTTTTGCTTTCGTTTTTCTCTTGCTCTTTCTCTGTCGATACCGCTCCTCTTTTACGACTCAACGTAATTCAATACATTTTAATCATCTTATCCTTTTTGTACATATTCTATTTATTGGAAACATAAGCTCTAGGCCCTCACACTCTTGAAGGGGAGATAGAACCCTCCCCGGAATAGCACAGCCACGCTGGAAATGGCACAGCCACCGGCTGTGGAGCAGCACAGATGGCCGATTGGGAAGGATTGGCAGAAACTACTCTGTGCTGGGTCCAAGAAAGACAGAAACAACTGACTTACTGTTTACTGACTGTTTGTCACTATAAAAAGGGCGGCCCTCATCCCGGGAAATCAGAGGCCAGGCTTCAGTTGAGTCAATACACAGTCCTTACCTTGCATTTCGTGAACTACTGTGATTTTTCCTGATACTCTGAACTGCTACTGTGATTCCTTGTGAGAACGCATACGATAGTGTGGCCCTAAGCAAAAGTCAAGCCCAGCCGTTTTGACAGCCAGCTACCTCTCGTTTTACAACATTTCCACAACGCGCGATGGTGGCTATCATTACTTATATTCTATATAATTGATTTTTAACGAGATGAATATTACGGCGGAAGAATGTCACTACATTGTTTTTGACTTAAAAGTCTGTCAGGTGACAGCAATCTCTCTGCAATAAAACGCCTGTTTAACGTTTTTGGTACAAATAATCTACTTATCGATTCCTGGCAGCTCAGCACCTCCGTTGGGCGAACAACTCTCACTCTCGTTTCTCCAAGCCTCTATCTCCTGCAATGCCTTATTAAGATCCTGCTTCACAAGCTGGACGGCATCGACCCCCATTAACAACCGTGTCGGCAAAGGCCTGTTGTTATACTTTCCAACCACTGCGTCAAAAATAAGCCTTGCACAGATTTCGGGGTCACTCCAAGTATCCTGTATCCCGGGCATATTGAGGTAATTCAGCATCTGGGACAACGGATGAGACGGGGTGTCGTAGGCTGGATGTCGAGGTATCACCTTCATGCCGCTGGTGCTGGTCCCAGCGAAGTTTGTGCGTACGCCTCCGGGGGCCACGAGCATAAACCGGATATTCCATTCTGGCTTCATTTCTTGGGCAATTGATTTGGTGAACCCTTCAAGAGCGAATTTACTTTTCCAATATATTGTTTAGCCTTGTCCTCTAGAACAGCGCATCAATTTTTGTAATTTCTTACCCGGCATGATAGAAAGAATTTCCTGCTACAGTTATCGATCCTCCCATTGAACTTATATTGACGACTGTTCCACCACGATTCTGTGGATTGACCTCCCGAAAGACTCGGACTACTTCCTGCATGATGAAAATAGGGCCCCAGAAGAGAGTTTCATGCAGAAGCCTCGCCTCTGTCTCTGGTATGACCTCAGTGTCGCCCATGATCGTGTATCCGGCATTGTTGACTACCACGTCGAGACGACCGAACGTCTCGATGGTCGTCCCGATGGCTTCAACAATAGAATCTTTGGAAGTGACATCTAGTCTTAGCTTGAGCACCTTAGGCTCATCTGGCAGGTAAGATAAGGCATTCACATTGCGAGCGGTTGCCACGACGTGATGCCCAGAATTGTAAACAGTCTGCGCTATGGCCTTTCCGAACCCAGAAGAACAACCGGTGACTGAAACTGGTCAGTTCAAAAATTAGCATAGGAAGGCAGTCATTACTCACTGAACCAGACCGCGCTTGGATCCAGGCTTGTAGAAAGGGAAGACATTTTTCTAACAATAATATTTAAGCTGGCTTCGGAAATAGGAATGAACACAGTCGAATGCTTATGATTGCAGAATTTTGATGAGGTTCATATCCTTTATATATATCGGTAAGCTGATCCATCGGTTTTGTTGTGAGGTGTTTTATGGGTATATTGACTGTATTTAGAACACGTTATGCTCGTATATACCCTAATGAGGCAATTGCCGTATCCAGCCTAGTGCAAAATTGAGCTATTTTCAGGAACTTAAGCCGAATCAGGCATTTGTACTAAGGGTTCCCCTTTCCCTGTCGCCAATCAGCACTTCTTTGTTCCCGCATTGTTTTAGCCCAACCAGTCTACTTATGATACTCAGCTTTTTGATTAGATAACAGCTACAATCTTGAGTAACTAACCCTGGAAAGCCAAAGCATTCTCTCAAATACAGCCTTAAATATGCGACTATCTGGGTGTAGATGATTCCGCACTTCCCCTTTCAGCATATTTCCTATGACGTACGCCATGGATAGTAAGATCGCAGACTCGGTATTTGTGGTGACTACAGGTCCACCCCAACTAGGCAAGCGCCAAAGAATTAGCCAGGTACGCTCGCATATTACAAGGGCCCGTCTCCGCCAGCAGACTCGCCACCAGCAGAGACTGGCACAGATATCATCGAAGCCGGTGTTTCCAACTCGAGCAGCGCTGGGTTCTCCGGAACGGCAGTTGACACCGACGGTTGATCTGTCATGGCTACCGGTTTCCGAAGCCGTGTGTGAAAGGCTGAAAGCCTGTAAGTCACCTTCGTTAACCGTGTCTAAATCAGACGCAATGTGGATATTGGGACTAACAAGAAGGCACGGTGATCAAAGTCTTCCACCAATACATCGAGTCGAGCGAGTATATACCTACGTTTTTCCGCTCCATGATCCCGGCAATGGTTATTCATGTGCCACTAATGAGTACGAAACTCGTGAATGCGACTGCTTGGGATGACTTGAATAGTCCGGATGGCAATATTAGCGATTTAACCCTTTTTCAGCGAAGTATTGCTGAGAGTATACTGTCAGACTCTCTAGCGGATTTGAAAGTAGCAAGTAGTGATGTTAATATTACAGCAATATTGACGCTCCTTGCATTTGAGGTGGTTATATTCCAACTTAATTCATTTAGGTTCTGTTGATGCTGATTCCGATAGATTGTTAATGGAGACCAATTAGGGTATAATCGACAGAAAAGTCGTATTTCTACTCTCGTAGAAATGAGGGGTGGTCTGGATAAGCTGGGGTTTGATGGCAATCTAAAGATTAGTCTGGAGATGTGGGTGTTTACAGCTTACCTTTTCCTATTTTTCCCATCGCTCGAACAGTCGCTCACTTATTTACAGATTGTATCAACTTGAAAGAGCGATTAAGGGTTTCACTACATCACCGTCTTCCGTACATACATTAAATGCTCGCGAATATGATCAATATGGGCTATTTTTATCGCAACCAATCGATTTCAGAATCTTCACGTTCAAACGAGATCAACAGGATTGGCTGAAAATCAACCTTTCGACTATTCGCCTTCTGAGCGATTTTTATCAGCTGGTCGCGTGGTCGATAAGGTATCACCTCTTATATCACGACCCGAGTAGCCAGCAGCGCACCTTAGTCCGCTGGAATTTCCTGCGCGACAGTCTCGTCGCATTGAAATCTATGCCAATCTGCGAGGAGACAGGATTAGACTGTATACTGCTCAACGTTATTATTTTATTTACTTCAGATGCACTCAATGTTAATTCGCAGGACGAATCCGTACATGAACTGCGAAATCTCCTCTGGAATTTCAAGGTTGACGCTTATCATGGTCCATTACCGGGTGCCCTGATCTGGTGTCTGGCTGTTGGCGCAAGGAGGAGTTCTCCAGGATCGGTCCGTAAATGGTTTATGATGCAACTCACGCGGATATCGTGTCCGTTGGCCATGGATGATCCTACAGGGGTATCACACAATTTGGATCTTATTTTAGCTGGGTTAGATGCAGTAGGGGATGTGAAGAATGGGGCTTCAACTTAGGAATTTTGCGCGAGGTGCTCGGCTGCGCGGATACCTTCTTTCATGGTGTAGGAATTATTTGCGTACAATACATGAAAAGCAAACAATAAATATAGTAATATTGTTACCGGGGAGTAACACCTATTTAATCAGAATGGCAACTTGCTATCGGTGCCACGATGTCCCCTCAGACTAGTAGGATGAATCATGTTGAAATACCCATGCCCATCATCGCTGACTATAACATGGCCTAGAACAGCCTGAAACCCTGAAAATAGAGTCAACCTAGAAAAACAGTTGCATTAATGTGAAGAATTATTGGACAAGTTTCTAACTGTGCAAGTAAAATCAACTAGGACCCTTCTTTAACTAAAGAATGATAGAACATAGACGATAACGACTATAAAATGAACTAGTGTTGAACTCGCGCTGAATGATCATTGAATTGACTCCATCTCACTATTTATGTCCCAGCCTTGACCGATACTTTCGCGTATCTTTCGACTTCCTCTTCCGAGGCGTATTGTCGTTTCGGGAGGAACTGCAATTCACTTCCAGACTGCGTTACCTTGGGCATGAGGGTATGGCAGGCTACAAGTTCTGTTGGATTTCCGCTGGTGGTGCTGAGACCAAGCGAGCAGGCAAAGAATTGCCTCAAGCTGGCTATCGAGCAGGTCTGGGATCCAGACTCGACTGCAAGCTTTGGTGCTGACTTGGCGAATACGATCAAGTCCATATATGTGCCGCTCCGAAGCGAGCTGCCCGACACGGTTCAACCGCCATTACTGGCTCCATAAGACCGAGTTCAGGCTCAGCATAGTGAGGATCGCGGAACTGGACGAGAAGGCCGTCTTTTCTGCGCATTTCGGGAAGTCGCGATGCCAGAACGATTGTGATTCTCTGTCAGACGCGGCAATACCACTACGGGAGCTCTCCTTTGCTGTATATGCATATCTATGCCTTGATTCCTGGGGCAATTGATTTCGTTTGCAAATATGCGTATGAACGTGTCTCTAAATCATGGTTTACGACGGAGCGCCTTTTTGCGCAGTTAACGGTCACATTTACGGACCCAGCATAATAAACTGTCTCCAGTCAAGTACTACGATGCAATCATTCATTCGGCTAGCTACTGTCCACAAAATATTCTAAACTCGGAAGAGTACGTTGTTTACAAGTCACTTGTATCAAACTGGACCAATGAAGTTGAACAATATAATAAAAGAGTATTCATGGCAATATCTAACGGAATTGCGAAAAGAACTTTGCCAATTGGTTATAACTATATGGATTTATTAGCCGATCGCACGGTGAATCCCTAACTGAACAATTACTAACCCTCTGTTGTACTCCTTGACAGTCTCAGGATCACTCATAACCGCTCTCGCACCCATCCATCCGTGATACATAGTGGAGTAAGTTTCTACGTATCCGATTTTCCCTTGGCCCGTCAGGATCTCGGCATAGGCTTTGATCCCGTCGGGATTGTCTGTTCGTGACGCAAGGCAGATGTGGGGGATTGTGAATTTTTCGACGTCTTCGCGTGTGGGTTTCCTGGTTTGCAAATATTAGCGAGCCCGGCTCAAGAAATCCGATACGGCGCAACCAAAATGCACAAATATGCAAAGATAATTAATCACTCACGACGGGTAGGCTTGTCCTGACGCTTTGAACGGTGTATTCTCCCCAGATGCGTGCGCAATTAGCTAGGAAAAGTTGTAAAGGAAAATTTTTGAATCCGGGCCAATTTATTACCCCGAACTTACCTTTCCGCCCCAGCCTAGACCAAGGCCAATCCAGGATTTCACGGCAGGCCATTTTAGCTTTGCTTCTTCCACCGAGCAAATAACGTTTGGTAGGTTATCCGGTGATTGAGCTTTCTCCTTCACAAAAGCCATATACTGGCTTTTCGTTTCTTCGATAGGCTCGCCGTCTTTATCGATCCAAGTAAGCAGGGCTGGTTCGCCATCAAAATAATCTGGAAGAATCACGAGAGCGTCTAGTAATTTAGCCAGAAGGTCGGCGCCCTGAATGACCGAAGGCACGAGACCATACGCATCAGTGACCTCAACAATGGCTATGGATGACGCTGGATTGCCTGTGACATCTGTGAAAAGAATTAGGATACAAATTCGCGCCGTACTGTGCAGGATCAATATTACAAGCGTTGAACTTTCCCACTTGCTCGTAATTGCCCGTAGGGTGAAACTCAGACATTGGCGAATACCCTGGTGATATAGGAACGGCGGATATGTCTAAGACTCTGTGGAGTAGGTAATTGCTGAGACAAGCTAGAGAGGAGTTCCGGCGTTTTATATGACGGTTTTGAATCTGCACAATATTGTCGTCACCGTAACTATGGCAAGCTTAATCAGAATAAAGACGGACATTAGGACAATGCAGGGAATAACTCTTACCCCTGAAATCTGTCAGGTCCAGCCCGAACTACTAAAGTGTCGGGTAATTCTGTGAAATCGACGTCTTAAATGTCAACGCGGACAGCCCAAAATGACAGTTTTATTAAAATGATAGTTGTTCCAAGGTCATCTTCATTTGAATTTCTGCAAAGCCATTGCTTCGGCCTGTATGGCATCATCGGTGTTTAGAGCTCGTATACGTGCGGCTCAACAGTATGAGAAAGAGATCGCATGTTACGAGTACGACAGGGTAAGAGACGCTAATCGTTGACGGCAGATTGGCATACGCCGTCCAGAGATCTCCTTATTTATTTCCATTTTACAACTTTTAATAGCGAACTCTTCGCCGTTTAAACGGTCTGTGATTTGCTGAGAACAATCCAGAAACGGTGATTTTGTCGAAGTGGTTTACAGAGATGGAATAAATAATGGTGTTCAATTAGCCCCTGATTTTGACAACTTTCATCACAATAACTAACGACAGTAATCCCGTTATCATATTGAAGATCAATAACGATTAGACACTTGTTTCCGTCGGGAATTTCTTGAACATATCCTTGAGCTTGTCGATAGGAGCGGTTAATAGTGCAACTGGGGTCTCAAACGGCGGTTTGTTCGGCGCGGACGGATGACTGTGGGTCGGAACAAAATGTTTTGTTCGTGAAAACGATTTGGCAAGTTTGATACTTTCGTCAGCAGTCAGAGCTCTTTCAATCTGTGGCAGTTGAACTTCCTCCTCGGTCTTTATGTGCTGTTTGAGCTCATTCATGATCGTGTCCAACGTGGTGATGAAATCCTTGTCTGTAGATTTCATATTCTGGAACTTGTACAGGTCATCCTTTACCTGTAGAAAGTTAGTAGAAAACAAATATCTTACAATTCCAGGTCAACATACGGTTTGGTGCTCAGTACGGTCCTCGGTGGCGACTGTATGTCCGCCTTGGATGTACTTTTCAAATGCAGGATACAAAAGAATTTCCTCGCCGACAGAATGACGTGCTACTTCCCAGACAAACTGGTTGGCCCATCTTGTCCGAGCGTCATTAGTTTCGGCTTTTATGATTGACTCGTAACATTTGTGAATGTCACGGTGATCTTGCTTGACCACGTCAATAATATGGCGATGCTGCTGGGTTTCCGTGCTCATGTTGCTATAGTCGCGCTTGCGTGTTTGAATATACGGTATTGCTGCAGCTTGAATCGGTGAAACCTGTTTCGACAATATCAACAAAGACCTACTTGTTGTAAATGATGGAAGATTGTTCATTGCAGAAGCTAGGTTAAGCAGAGCGGGTGCAAGGGAAAGGTTATTAATACGTTGGAGGATCTCCCTTATTGGCAACCGATGACGAACAGTTGACGCTGTCGGAAATGCATACCTTCAACAACTGTCCAGCTGATCACTTGTCTAAAATGATAACCATATGAATCTATAGGAATTTTCGCGTGCCCTCAAATTGGCGGCCTCGTGATTTATGATTGGGATGATCTACGCCAAGTGTGGTTATAAAGTTTATATGTCCCAATGACCATGCAAAGCCTAATGCTAAGCGACGTTTGTCGCCGTAACAATATGCTTTTATATTTTTGGCCATCGATAAAAAGTGTGTGTCTGTGTGACGAAGGTTGTTGCCGATTAAATTGTGGGCGCGGTGCAAGGTTCTCGATATTTATTTAAGAATTTCCGGTTTCGTCTATAGTCTGCTGCTGCCGCTGCCGCTGCCGGATCACTAATAAACGATGCGAGAAGCGCCGGTGCTGATCCGAGCAATTTAGTCCGAAAGAACGAATACAATTTCCTTATAGTCTCATCGTAGGGACATGCATGCTGGCGAGAATGTATGAACTTTAATATGTGTTTGCGAGCATTGAGAATATATTATTCGCATTCATAAGCATGCATTTATAATAAGTTAGGGCTATTGTCGATAGGATATCGGCGACTTTTATGCGCCACGCATACGATATCTCCGATATCGGCAAATCGTCAAATCAAGTCTAAAAATTGGCAAATGCGAATATACTCCTAGAATGGTCCCATTTATCGGGTTGTTGGGGCACACTTGTTCAGGCTGTGTGTCAGGCAGGCATATAACCAAGCCCTGGTCAGTGCGGTTGCCAAGACAACAATCATCCTCGGCACATGTTATTGGTGCCTTCGGCAAGCTGCACCTAGAACTGGGCTTACGTCACCACTTGCGCTAGCTTGGCTGCTAGCTTACGCGGCTAGTGTCTTGGCCCAGCCCCTGCGCACGTGAACCAGTTCGAGGCAGCCTCATAGTTTATAACAGAGATAGCGAATTTATGGTAATGATAATAATAATGCGTATACAAAATGAAATATGTGCTGATGGTGTACATGCTAGAGCCGAGATCCAAATATATCTTACAAACTCAAACCTTTTTTTAACACAAACCGTAATGACCAGGCTATGCTGAATAATTATCATTATTATACACAGGGCTTTTGCTCCATGACCGACACTGGCCTAATACGGATCGACACATTTTGCCAAACTCGACTTTCCAGTCGAATCCGCCTCTCCAAGATCCTTGGAAGGCATGGTATATTCTGGCAGAATGATGGCTTGTAGGCTGTGATCCCATGATGGGCCACCATTTTCGTGCAGGACTGAATCCGGTAATGGGTAGGACCAGAACATCCAGGACTGGCTTGCTTCTTCCGCCATCCTGTATCCCACTCAGGGCATTCCACCGTAATCCTATCTCTGCCTCGAGCCAGTTTTTGATGGCTTTCGTAAATTGGACTGGTCCAGTCAGGTCGACGGCGTATGCATTCTGCAAAGCTCCGGCTTCCATCAATCTCTGTGTTTCATCCGCGACAGAGGATAAATACTTAACAGCAAGAGGATGATGTGGCGTTAAAGCTATTGTCCATTGTGTGATTTGAAGTGGGAATCCGTATCCTGCCCGCCAGTAGTCATCGCGGTCGGGAGGAAGGTCTGCTTCTATGCCAACTATTGCGCCAACAAGATCTGACGACGCTGGTTTGCGGCGAGGACGAGAAGAAAGTGTGCATAACTCTAGATATTGTGGGTGACTGTTCGTAGGGGCTGGGTAAATTGCTGTTTGTGATGATTTCGGCAGAGAGTAAGTACTCCCGTCTAATTTGTCATCCCACGGTTGGATATCCATAGGTTCGATCCATGTAGCAGGATGCCGCAGAGGTTCGGTATCTATATCAGAATACTATACGAAAATAAAAATTAGGATTTTGATCAACTGGAACGGAGCGCGATCTCTTTGACTTACCACACCGCCGAACCATCGCAGGACCGCGACACGAAATATATCGACTTTTTCAACCGACATCGGCATTGCCTCGTAACAATTTAAGAAATGGTTTTGTTCGTATTTCGTCATCATCTCATTCACGCCGTCGTCATCCCACAGTATATAAGCCATCTCGTGCTCGGTGGCGGTAACTTGGCCGGAGACGTTCTGGCCGCCCTGGCACATTGACAGCCATGATTCCACATATTGCGGAACGTTGGCCGGCCACACTTTGGGATCAGTTGAAGCGACGGTTTGATGCACAATGAGTGGAATATTAGATCCATTAATGTTGCGCGACTGCGACCGAACAAGGTAGAAAGCTAGTTCTGCTGCCTCCAATGTCGTTGTCGGATCTCGTCTCAGAGAATGTGGCAAAGCAGGCGCGTCCGTCAGCCAACTGGGCGGAATATACCATCCTTTGACAAGTAGTCAGTATTATTTTAACCTCAAACAAAAAGGCCAAAAAAACACTTACGGCCACCTTGTCCACCAGCGTCAATAACGGTCTGCCATAGCCTGGGATACTCAACCTTAGAGAGACGTATTTCACTATTTGTTGCAGAAGAAGATGACGACTGGAAGTACCCCAGAACGAGAAAAACAAGTACGAGCGATGCAAATGCGCATATCTTGAGCTTTCGACTCCGAACGTGAGCTTTCAACGCTCGCGTGGGCTTGTTTGAATAGATGATCATTGGTCGCACGATCTGAGTTGGACCAGGGGGGAATCCCTCAATAATAATATTTAGTTTTAACGTCTGCGCCTTCTTCTTTTTTGCATATAAACCGTAAATATCACCCGACAGACTTTCAGGGTAAAGTTCCACATATCGGGGGGCGTAATAATATTACGCGTCTTTTGGCTGTCAATAATTATATGCTTTTAAGCATCTCCTTAATTGAGCATCAAATGCTCACGTGACTGCCAACTGGGTTTGGAATTTCTTTCGGCCCAACAAAAAACCAAAAATAAAGGGCCGTTGTTATCACACAAGCCAGAGCTGATAAGGTCGAGTGCGCTGTAGGATTGCCCCGGACCGAACCTTGTGTTCATGATGTGACGTTTTCGACGTGGCCAAATGAAGGATTTTGAGGGGTTTTTTTGTTGCTCAAAGCCTGCTAAGGGGGCACTGAAACACATGAAACAAACTCGGTTGTATGCAAAACGCACGCACTTGGTGCGGCTGCGGCTGGCCGACCCTCCGAACTCGTTGCCGAATCGGGGGTAATTTCGGATGGCTGACGACGACTGTATCATTATTTATTATTATAAGTAGTTAAGTTTAGTTTTAGCTGACTTCTTGTGTCTGCAGCTTGTGTCGTTAAAAGTCATTTGATATTTATTTACAATATGTCAGGCGCAACATCGTCAGCATATTAAAAATACACTTTTTCTTGACAACTTCCACTGTCTGTCCGTTAGAATAATTATCAACCATTACGAGTGGAATTAACCCAAAATGCCCATTTATCGTGCAAATCGCCGCCTCAGAGGCAATGCTCGGATTATCGTTATAAAAAAAATGATTCCTGAAATACAGGCTAAGTATTCGGGCGACCGTTAGAGGGACGCATTGCATGCCGAAATTATTTCAAGCCACAAAACCCAAAATGCTGTCGCGCATCCACTCCGGACAATTATTGAGGCGTAAGCCGAGGTCTATAGCGGCAGGGGGTCGGTTGGTTATTCACCCGGGGTCTAACCCATTTCGGCAACGGCTTGTCTGAGGAGAACCTAAAAAATCAGCGTAAATTCCTAACCCAGTATTGTGTTGCTCTTTTCCGAAAATGTACATTTGAAGGGTGTACCTCTGGAGGGGACTTCACTCGAAACCCTAACACCCTACAACCCTGAATCCCTGAAACAATTCAGGATTCACACTGAACCCTTTCTTATATACACTTCTCCGGTGTCTAGATTCACAACAAAACTTATAGCCGCGGACTAAGCCGAGCGCACAAAACTAACAAACAAAGAACTATGCATGAAGAAAACGTTTTCATAACAGATGTACAAGACCCTCAGGAAGACTCCGTACCAGACACTTAGGAAGGCACAGTACAAGACTCTCAGGAAAGATTCCCGACAAGTAGTTTGGTTATTGGTTAGAGACTGTATGCATATCCTATGTTAGCAGCACTATGCCAAACTGGGTTAGACGCCGGGTGGATAACCAACCGACCCCGTGCCGCGATAGGACCTCCCGTAAGCCGGCTCAAATTATACAGCTTTTAGAATCCTCAGATGTACAAGAATACATTGCTGGCAGCAAGCAGACAGTCGATGACTGTACCTCGAACTCGGTCAATTCCGTCCAATGACGCCTGTGGCATATCTGCACTAACCAACAAGGTACCAGCAGCAGCCGCCAAGCTTGGCAACCAGCGCTGCTATATATCGCGACGTTTCAAAACTATTCTATGAGGTCGACGCGAGATTTGTGATAATGGCTGATTTTCAGTTTCTACGAAGTTCAATGTGCGTAAACGGATCTAGTGTAAGGATAATGTTATATTCCGAAGAACACCGCGGGCCCTCTTTATTATAAAGGAAAGGCCTTATATACCCGCCAGCCTGTTCAATAGCCCAAGACAACACAGAAGAGTCAATTTTGCAATACGCTGCGAGAACATGCTCTAAAACTCAATCCCCCAATTTTGATCCAGCAAAAAAATAGGAGCTTATTTCAGAATTATATATTAGTCCCACACGGCATTGGATGTCTCGGGCTTGCATGCGCCTTTTTCTCATTAGCCAGCCTGATAAGGCAGCGGAATCCTGCGTCCTTGATTTTGCAATCGAGAATACTCGCTCACGAATGCAAGTGTATATGAAATCTGCGGGAGCGTCTTCCTCGAATGCGTACCCTTCCATGGAGAGTGGCATGTCATATATTTTGCGATGATTCCGAACTTCTAACTGACGAACATTGAACGGGCGATAAAACTATCTC
Organism: Lipomyces yamadae; assembly: GCA_030556285.1. NCBI lineage: Eukaryota > Fungi > Ascomycota > Lipomycetes > Lipomycetales > Lipomycetaceae > Lipomyces > Lipomyces yamadae. Next base: position 30,187 of record JAKTPU010000093.1, on the reverse strand, counting down.
GTCGATTGTACTATATTTGGCCTATAGAAACGGTGTGCGACGGAGTAGACCTGAAGAAAACCTGTAATACCCTGCGAAGATGCGATGCGCACGCAGAGCTGGGAGTTGCATTGTGCCGTGAGTGTCCCCGGTGAGTCATCATTGCATATGTGAATCAGACTTCAGGAGGAAGCCCGAAACACGTATATAACACACCCCTAATATCAGTATTCTCTACTGCATTCTAAATGCTCCCAAATTTGAGAGGTAGCCCGACAAGGCTCCGGCCTGGCAGTCGCGTTGCCATTGTATCTCCTTCTTCTGCCGGTCCCGGGGTGTTCCCTCACGTGCACGAGTTGGCGATGAAACGGCTGCAGCGCGAGCTTCAGCTCACTCCCGTAGAGTATCCTACAACGCGACAGGTTGGGGCCACGCCTCGTGAACGCGCAATTGACATTAATGCCGCCTTTGCAGACCAAAGTATTGAAGCCATTATGGCCACGATCGGCGGGGATGACCAAATAACGATATTGCCTTTCCTAGACACTGACTTGATTGCCAAGAACCCGAAGCCGTTCTTTGGTTACAGCGATAACACCAACTTGCTTAATTATCTCTGGAACGTAGGCATAATACCATGGCGGTTCAACCATGGTTCATCTTGCACGGCCAGGAGGTCTTCACCCACTGTCCACGGCTTCATTACGTGCGGCCCTCTTTCCTGGTGGCGACTTTGAGCTGCAACCGGTTACGGAATTCACCGAGGATGAGCAAGATTGGAAGGACTACAAAGCGTGGGGAGATCCAGATGGCATTCAGCCGAGTCCGGTTCAGTCCTCGGTAGGATGGCATTGGCACCAACCAGATCGAGTTGTAACAGGTCCAACCTGGGGCGGCAATCTAGAAATTTTGGATTGGAATTTGGCAGTAAGTCGCTGGATTCGCAACGACATGGCCGACTACTCAGGCTGCGTCTTGCTGCTTGAGACATCTGAAGAGATGCCGTCATCCACCTACGTGTTCCGTACTCTCCGTAACGCAGGAGAGAGGGGACTCCTTGCCCAGTTTCCCGCGGTTCTTGTCGCGCCCGAAAGCATCGAATATAGAGATACGGCCTGGCCAGGAAGAGCGTGTCCAGTATCGTCGCAAACAGCGAGAAGCTATTCTGAGGGCCTTCTCTACCTACAATCCGACAGCAATGATTGTCTTTGATGTCGATTTTGGCCATACTGATCCCCAGTGGATCTTACCATATGGTGGCTTCATCACTGTCAATGGACCCAAACGGCGAATAATCGCTCATTATGGATGAAATAACTATAGGTCGCTTGTTAAAGGACAGAACGTCCTCATTCTAAATTTCGCGGGATGGTTGGTGCAACTAATCTGAGACGAGAGGCCTGTGACAAATGTAATGGCTGGAATAGAAAGATAGCTGGGATCATGTAAAGCTAATATAAATGACCTTATTCGTATAAAGACCTCTATTTAACGTCATAAGCTGCCACCTAATTGTTCGCTTAAAATTGCATCGACAGGCCAGGTTGTTGTAACACTTGTGCTTAACTGGAATAGGGCATCCAGTTTTTAAGTGCAACTCCCAAGGTCTGAACGTGTGTTTACGCTTTACGCGCTTCCCAGCAACATTATCTTCATGACTGAGATAACAACTGAGTCTACGGAAGAGGCAGTCACTCCGCGTGCTCTATTTAGGCAGCCACTCGCACTACAATGGCTCGAAGACGGAAAGCTCGTGAAGCGCAGTGATAGCGAGAGACAAGCCGGCAAGTAATGCAGGTCATCATCACAATTGCAAGTGAATCTAACGCGTATTTGCATTAGGTAGATTTGAGCTGTTCCTCGATTTGCTCTATGTCGCAATCTTAGCCAACTTCGCAGAGAATCTTGCTGAAAATGTCACAGGTGTCGCATTGGTGAAGTATATAGTAAGTTTCATACAATACTTGCAAGTTGTCTAAATGCTAAAAGAATAGCTCATCCTGGCGCCCACGTGGCATATATGGAGTGACCTTAGAGAATTGATGAATTCTTTCTACACAGACGATATGTCACAGCGGATATTTATTCTTTGGATCATGGCTTTGCTAGTGCTGTACGGGAATAATGCCACCCTTGTTGGCGAGAACATTCACGCTATGTGGGCCACGGTGGGCAGTTATTTAGTTGCCCGGATTTCTTCGATGGCAATCCACCTTATTTATTCCTTCTCTAGTTATCATCACAGACCTCAGCAGCGTCTCTGGTTTTGCCTCTCAATTGTTTGCCTGTGTATCTATATCCCACTTTTCTTCGAGTCGGTTTCTATACAAAGTAAGATTGCTGTGGCTAGCGTGGCTATTGTTTTCGAAGAATGCGTCTGGGTGTTTTGCTATTCTCCTACTTCAAAGAGGCTACTGAGAGTCAAGTACAGCACGGCAGTGGACATCCCGCATGAAATCGATCGGTTTGCGGCCTTCTTTATCATCGTCCTGGGCGAATTTGTTTATGCTATTGTTGTGGGTTCTCCTGCAGCAGTGGGGTTTAATGACAGACTCCTCAGAGCTATCTGGACGTTAGTCATCGCGTTTTGTTTTAATTGGCTTTATGTTCATAATGACGGTGCAATTAAATGCCTCCATCCACTTCGACACTCCGTGTACACAGCGTTTCCATGGATAGTACTCCATCTTCCCCTGTCGGCAAGTTTGCTAGCCGGTGGACATGTGGCAGCAATGAGTGCTACATCCGCCGAGTTACAGAGAGGGGATTTGTGGTTACTATGTGGAGGTCTTGGTGCAGGAATGATTATTATGTACGCCATTGCTCTACTTTGCAAATCGCAAGATGAACCTGGAACATTGATGCTTGCGAAGGTCTGGTCTAGTCTTATCTTTTTTCGTTCCCTTTCTAGTGCATTTCAAGAAGCATATTGCTAACTAATATTTTGCAGAATGCCAGGATTATTCTTCGATTAGTGACAGGTGTTATAATCATATTCCTTCCACTTAGCTATAATCTCGACGTCACCGCTATCATGTCGATCATCATGGCTCTCGTCGTCCTCTGCGTCATTTGGGAGAACGTGACGTCTTTAATGCGGGGTGCTAAATTCTGGGAGCCGTGGAAAAACACCAAATATCCAGAGGGCACTGTTTTGCAAGACTCTATTGACCTCAGTTGATTAAAGTAGAATAAATCTTTTGTGTAACTAACATCCATATTCAGTAACGTGGCTGTGCTGCCATAGCCATAGCCCGGCTAATATTCCCGTCAATAGGCCCGCTCGTCCCTATCGCCAGTCATTGACAGAAACAATAAATATTCTTCAGCATCGTAACGACATCGACTGATATTCAAATGCGATATTGGCCTGCCACATTGCTGTAATCCCAAAGATCATCCGTATCTTACAAGTGAGCCTAGCCAAACCCGGCAATCCAAAACAGTAACTCTTCGATGTCAGGTTATCGCCGCGGTAACCTACCCGTCTCATATTGCACCTGCTCGTTGACTCTTATGTCGATCCTGTTGTCCAGGGAACGATCCTGCCGGTTCGTCAAAGTCGTAGATGCGCTTCGAGAAATGCCGCACGCTGTAGTCGTATTCGTAGTATCTCAAAGGTTATTAGGTTTGGATCTACGCCGAGGGTCCATTGAGCTTGCCATTAAGCTTAAGCTGACGTTGAGGGCCGACAGTTTTTTTCCCAAGCTCCATACTCGAAAAGTGTGTGATTGATTGACAATATCTTCAACGCTAAGTCACGATGCACGAGGACATTGCAAACGACGACTGATCCCTCGTTAAACGTTACTTTCTAACTATTGGCCGAGGAATTGTTTCATGAGGAGAGGCTAAGCGTAGGCTCCGCGCTGGTCCATCATGATCAGTTTGACTGAGCACAATTCGCTGGTGGTTTTCTTGCGCGCAGGTCAGAAGAGTTTAGTTACCCCTGAAACTGAATTGCGTCATAATCCATGCAGTCAATGTAGTTAACTACTTATCCCAAGCAAATCTGAAAATCTAGATTCCATCATTTTAGCAAGAAAGATTAATTATGTCTCCGGGAAAACGTGCAAAGCATTCGGCGGAAGTTAAGCCCGAAATTGAGTCCGTCAGGAATGGATCTCCGTCACATTCTGCCGACATCACCTCTACTGAAACAGCAGAACTAGTCGTAACCGCACCAGTCAAGGATGAGGTGCCCATCACAAAGGTCGAATCGATGGATCCTGCCTTGCTCGACGAAGAAGATATCGAAGTCGGTGAAGGTGAACCGGGAAAGCACCGCTTTGCGGGTGGATATGACGAAATAAAATCTTTCAAAGGCCAATACTATGCGGGCATGGCAATCGGCGGCTCGCACACTTGGAATTATGATCCGGGCGTGTGGAAGGAGACGAAGCTCGAGCCAGACCTATGGAAGATTGACTTTCAGACAACGAAAAGAAGGGACAGGAAGGCGCCGCAGGGAAGCGGTGCACCTGTGGGAACTGAGTATCATTGGCTGATTGTCGCCCATCAAGTACGTCTTTTGTATTTTCTACATGTGCATAGCATTTATTTGCGAGCTTAATGTTGATCTCATACTTTACAGTATGTGCGAAAAGAAGATGCCAACACGTACTCAACACACATGACGGGTTCAAAATACAAGCTTGCGCACAAAAACGTTGCGAGCGAGAAATGGTCTATTGGCACAGTTATGGGCCAGCGACAACGAGAGCTAGAGTTGTTGGAGGATGCAAAATGCAAAGTGGAGGGACTTCCACCAGTACTAAAGGAGCAGAAAGTGCCAGACACGACGCATCAGAAAGGACAGAGAACATTGGACAGCTTATTTAAGGCTAAGGCTGGAAAAGAAGGTACGGCCGGCGGCTCCAAACGTAAGAACGACGGCGGGGAAAGAGAGGAGCCATCCGAATGAGACAATTAAAATTCATTGACATGAACAAGATGATTTAGCAAGGATAGTCTTTTTTTTTCTTTTGGCAATGGATGGCGAGCGGAACACTGGTCAGCCTCACACTGATGATGAAACTTTTGGCCAATGCTACTGAATGCGAGTAGGGACGTCCTCAATTCCTAAGCCCGCGCATACTGATAGTGACCGGACCGGAAAGCTGCTGCTCCCTCGTGGCCCGAATGGTCCACCATGTATTGGAGGATTGTGCTACAATCATACTGAAGTTTCAATGAAGAAATTTTTGCAGATATCATCAGCATGGGCCTACAACATCGCTTCCCTCACAAGCGGATATTGATGAGTGTGTTGGCCAGCAATGGATCACGGAGATAGCATGCTGACAATTGCATCACGACCAAGGTCGCCGTCGATCCATAGGGCTAAATCCCTCCATCAGTGAACGCGCAGCCTGGATCAGATAATTAAGACAGCAGTCACACAGTCAGGTGTCCAAAGTATTGGATAAGTTTCGAGTTCTGAAGGTGGATGCAGTAACGAGGTTGAACTTGTTTCTGGATTATAGTGGTTAATTTGTATGAAAATAGTACGGACGCGATGGCCAAATACATTGGAAACGTCACCAAAAAGAATACGAAGATCGTTTTTAATAAAAAATCTTTGTTACTGAAGGAGAAGCGACCACACCAGTAAGACTATTGTAGCCGAATGCACAAATGATAGCCAATAAATTAGTCAAACATCCCAGTGATGAAACGCCAGACGCTGGTTAATTAAGTAACGTCACTCTCGGTTCCTCAGGCTGTTCTCTACTGATGGTTGACGGAAAGATGCTATATCTAGATATCCCAAATGACTCACCCTGTATTGGAGGCTGTGGTACCATTATAGTAAAGTTTCGCAAAGGACTCTTGTTTCGCAAAAGACTTTGCATATACCATCGGGATGGGCACTACAACATTATCCCTCGCGAGGGGCCGATCGATGAGTGTGTTGGTTGGTCGGCAAGGGATGACGGTAATAATAGCTGACATGCTGACGAAGCGCATTCATCTGGAAGAAGAACGCGGCCGAATCATAAGACCAAATAAGTGGTCACGATGAAGTCTTCCCTTGGTGCGAAGTGCATGTAACAAGATAATTAAGACAACAGCCACAGAGTTATTCAAATATCCAAAGTATTGGATAAGTTTTGGGTGGATGCAGTGTCTGATTGGGGCATGATCGTCGCTGGTAAGTCGACTAGATCACCAGACTTGATAATACGACATTGAACGGATATAAATACTAGTCCGGGATGAAGAGGTTTCTCACTGCTTCTTGAATTCCACGGCAACCAACTAAGAGACCCGTGAGAATGGCAAGTCTACAGGGGGCAATATTGGATAACGAGAATGCTGACGATTTTTTAGAATACATCAATGAAAGCGTTGGCCTACTTTATTCTGACGGTCTGTGCAGTTGCAACAGTCAGGGCGTATGACATTTATTACTATGCGGATAATGAATGCCAGGTGCCCTTAGATCTTGACTGTATCGCCGTTCCGCCTGCTTCATGCTGCACGATTAATGTAGCCGATTCGGTTTTCTTTAACTGCAACCCCGACGATATTTGGTGGGTTTACTATGGAGGGGGTTGTGCATACGATTACGGAGGTGATGAGGGGCCAGTATGCTTCGATTCAGAGTCTATGGGCGTGACTGGAGCCAAGTACTCTACGTCGCCGTACAAGTTGCGCGAGAGAGATTCAGGGGCGGAGAACGTCACCATTCCCGCCAGCGAGAGAAAGAAGTTGAAGAAAACTGCAGCGGATCTTAAATTCAGGACTACACATTCCCAGCTGTCCTAGGGCCGGGGACAATCAGAAGATCAATCACTTCAGAGAAGATGTAGCAAGGGTGAACTTGTTTCTGAAAAATAGGTACGAAAATTGTAGGACGTGACGAAGGGAAGAATATTGTGCTCATGTTGGCACCCCAGAAACGTTATCAAATTATATACGGAGATTTGAATGAAATATCTTTGTTAGCAAAATTCTTGTGTGCTTAAGCTTTACAGTTTCCTTGTCTCGTACTCGTCGTACGCGTGAAATTTCAACGGTATTCAGCAGAATTAAACTTCCCTGAATTGCACTTTGTGGTCATAAAAGCCTCTGCTAAGCACGAATTTTTAGACACAACGTACATGCCACCACGATATATACCACAATCCCTCACATTCTGTACATTTACTGCACTTGCTTACGAGGGTCGCACGGTGTTCGGGATAATATACTTTGTCGCGGTGACGATGTCTTCGTTGTGATCCGTTGGGCTGCATTAGTAGAACAAATCACCAAAAGTTCAAGTACCCGAAATACAACGGCGTTGCCCTCAATGTGGAACAAGTCAGCCGCATTGTAATTAAATACGAGCTTCGAAATATTATAGTCGAGCTTGGCACCGGGCTGCCCATTAACATGGTTCAGTCACAATATTCCAAACTCAATGAACGGCAGTTAAGTCAGGATTTTATGTTTAAGCAATAAGAGCGTATTCTGCTAAGCTCCGCAAGATACTGAGTCGATAAGGCAATGAATGGCTAGCAACTGATCTTGAAGACCGATTCTTAAGCCAAGATGAGGGGGCAACGCTGGATCTTTAAACTTTAATTGTCTTTGTCCCCTGACTCAGATGGTTTTGTCAGAAAAGCGAGACTCCCCTCCTCGGATGACGTTATTGCGAGCTCGTAGTGAACTCCACGGCACCTCACTAGTTCTAACAATTGAACCAGAGCACTGGATGACGCTTGGAAATAAGCATTCATTGTTGATCCCTACTTGAAACGGACTATCATTTTGAGTAATCATACAATGGCGTCATGACGTCACAGAATTAACCTTAACTTTATGTCAGCAGGTTAAAGACGGGAGAAACTACTACAGCCAATACACGGACTCCAAGTCACCATCAGGTTTATGAATACAGTATTGATAAATCACAGACAGAACTTTTATAGCTCGCGGCGACAATATGGAAAGAGAGCGAACGGAGGAAGTATGATAGTGGTGGTGGAAAAGTCGTCGAATGCTAATATGCTATCATTATTATTATTACGCGAACGAATTACAGGTCAGCATGGTTTTGCAGGGCATATGATTCATTTTCATCTTCGCCAGGGCGGGGCCGTTTATGGACCAACGTGACTAAGTTCGCTTTATCATTGGATCCAATATGAATGATCAATCCCGAGCTTACGGACTGGAACTTCACTTAGATATCATGTGACTTCCTCAGTCGACCAGCGCTATATGTTCTTTGGTAAGAATGATGATAATTCGCCATCGGGATTGGCTGTAATGAACCGCTGCGAGGCCAAAACCCGAGCGCAATGGGCTGGTAGCAGACTAACGTAGTCACGTGACAACACGGTCGACACAGTGTGGAATCCCTTGAGTTAGGTTCTTCGTGTGTGGAGGATTCGCGATAAGTTGTTATAACTAAAGTTGTCGCTTTTACCAGCTTTATCGTTGAAATCAAAATGAAGTCCTGGCTAAATAAGAATCTTGTCGGCACGTTGATCAGCATTCGACTTCGTCAACTTGAAAACCCTTTCCTTGAAGTATTCAAGCCACAAAGCAATAAACTTATGCAACCGATTACGCAAAATTTAGCAAGTTCTGGTCTTCTGCACTCTGGAGGCTCCTTATTAGTGCATCTTCGGCAATTGTGAGGCTCCTGCATCCCCGGGGCGATTATAGTTGACGGTAAAATCCCAAGAAAAATGCCATGTTCGGGTTAGGGTGTATGATTCTCCACGAGCCGCACGGTTGCGTCGAGGGCTGCTCGTGTCTCTGACGTTTCATACTGGCCGCCTCAATAACACACCTCTACGTGGCTTCAGCCTCAACTACAAAAATCTCGCCTTGACATTGATCATTATAGATTCCAGCACATTATCACAAAGTGAATACGGGCAAAGATTCTCTGACGAGACTCAGAAAGGATGTCGTCTACCGTGGCGATTGGGAATAGACAAGAGACTTTTGGCGAGTTTCAGGCCGCATTAGACGAGTCCCACAATCAGATCAACAGATATGAGAACGAACTGGCCCGACTTAGGGCAAAGGTGGAAGAGCTTGAGCGACTGCACGAGGTTCAGGAGGAGGAAATTCACGGTCGTGACGTTGAGCTAGAGGATATGAAAGAGGACAGCAAGAAGTTAATACTTGAGAACACGAATTTGAAGGACGAACTGGCGGTCGAGGCAAGTTTGTGTTGGGTCTTGCAATCACTTAGGACTATAGTATTAATTCCGAACAATAGCGACGGGGTTATGCGGAATTGCAACTGACGCTGGAGGACCATGAAAGGAAACTAGAGCCACACGACACAGATCATTCATTACCACCAGCCTCAACAGAAGACGAGTCAAGCACGTCCACTGTAACAGTCGAACTTACCAGTAGCGATAGAGCCCTCTACGAAAAAGAAATCGAAAATCTCCGGATAGATTTAGCAGAACTACACCTCAAAGCTGTTGGTGCTGAAAAGACGTACGAGGAAGAATTGCGAAAACTCCGGCAGGATCTCGTCGATGCACGGATACAAAGCGGACACCTTCTCAAGGAGGTTCGAGAGCTAGAGTCGTTAGTATGGGAGAAAGCGCGGTCAGAGTCTAACGAGTCAGTGACCGTTGACGACTTGCCGGAGACTAATATGGAGGACCCCGGTTTGAGCGACCTCAGAGCCGCCACAACGTTAGCTGAGGAGATTCTCGCCTCCGCACCAATCAAAACCTACTCACAAGGTATGTATTCTTCAAGCTTAGCTGAACCCCGTTAAATTGTTCTTACATTATAGATCTCGAGAAGGAGAATCAAGAGCTCCGCGAGTCAAACATTGCAATGGCAACGTATATCGAGCGCATAATCGAGAAGCTGCTCGATAATAAGGCACTAGAACACATCCTTGAACATTCCTCACCAACGAAAGAAAGTAAGCGTCGGTCTCGAACAGCATTAGGAACCTCAACTCGGCTTCCATCCAAAACTCTCGCTGACAGACGTGATCAGAAGAAAGTTATTGGTATTGGCATAAATTTTGAATCTGACTTACCTTCCATTGACGAGCCTGGTCGAGCGCACCTGTCACCTAAAGGTGCATTATCGCCTCGGTCAATTGCATCTCTATCACCAGGCCTTCCGCTGGGCAGTACATCTCCTTCTGCTGTCAATCAGCGTCGCGTTTCTTCTGGCGGTCAGAAATCGCTTTTGCCGCTCAAGTTATCTGAAGGTATAACCTCACCGAGACAAGATGGCAATGGCAATACCCCCGATTCTCCCCGACACGGGTTCTACTCACCACCGTTGGCATCAAACGGCGGAACCGGAGACAAGGTGACAGCCGGAAAAGTGTCTGGAAAACGAAGTAGCTGGTTAGGTATCTTCACCGCGGCGTCCGCTCCGAATAATTAAAATTGCTGTGGGTAGACACTAATTACAATTTTGTACGGTTGAATCGTTGTTTAATAGGGGGTCTATTTCGGTAAATGGACAGGCGGATCCACGGAGTTTACTGTGATTTATGTATTATGCGGGTCTTTATTGCAATAAATCTGTAGTTGTTTAATTCGACTGTTCTGTTCGTGGTGGGTTGTTAGGCGTTCCTAAGTCTGATACCAAAATTTTAAATTACAATCACCCAACTCCGTAGTATATATAACTATATATATCAATTACTTCCGTTGTATGTCTTCTAGCTCTGCTGGTTTGAATGTGTTCTCTGCCAGTTGTGCATCAAGTTCACTCTTGACGTGGTCGACCATGCGTTCCTCTATGACAAGATGCTCTTCGTCGAGATCCTGATCCCGCCAGTAATTAGCTCACTCCATGAACGATCACGTGAACTAGATAGACCTACTGCAAGCACGATATTGTGGCTCTTTGAATCGAGATTGAGGATGAGTGCCTTGATGGACGGGTCACTATAGACTCGAGTCAATTGCCGTTTTTTGCTTGCCGCTGAGAGATTGTGACTCACCACTCAACTAGGACGCCTGTGATATCCAACGTTAGTATTTCACAGTGAATATATTATATAAACTCACCCTTTACGGCCCGCGGCATTGTTGGACTGCAACTGCTGAGTGTATGCAACGGTCTTTTCTGTGAATTGGAGTGAATAACGTATAACTTAAAAAGTTACCCATTTGTTCGTTCTTGTCTTGGGGTTCAGATGCCGAATATAACAGTGACGTCATTGTTTGAACTTTTCCTAGTAAGCACGTGGTTAGGGTATTCGTGATTTCTGTTCAGGTCAGAGTGTCACCTTTGACAAATGGGAGATTATTTCCTGACCTGCTGGTAAGATGAGCAGTGGCGGGTTGGGAACTCCGCAAGAGTCGGCACAAGATTGTTGCCGCGCCGGGATTACCCTAACCTTCTCGTGCTATTTGAATATCGGTTATCTGGCTTACCGGGTTAGTCCTTCTATATTCGTCACACACCAACGACTAGTTAAGCTGAATGTGAATTTCGATAATGCGCCTTCCGTTCGATATAGTGCTTATTTTGCCGTTGATTTCGCTTACGGTCGCCCAGACAGTGCGAAGCCCCAAAATAAATCGTAACTAGGTGTTTGCTAACTGTATTTATTTAATGTCCAGGCAGTGCTGTTCTCCAACACCGTATCGAACACGCGCGATCTGTTTCGGGTCCGTATCGAAAGGTGTGCTTGTCATTACTATTATTTTCTTTTCAGCGTGGGCTCCGTGATTTATGTGGACTGACATTTGCGTGGCAGACTCGACGATTTGACTAGCGCCAATGGTCACATCAGCGTCCAGAAATCTACGTCGTTGGTAAGTTCTTCCAATGCGGTCCTAAAGAGCCACTGGTTATTGCATACTTGCTCGGGTTTTGTCGTCTTGCGAGTCCAAGAATTATGACCAATGGATATGAAATACATAGTCCCGGTCAGAATCGCACTTTACAGCGATTTGACACATATTGTCACGGGAACCAGTCGGAACTCTCGATGTTCAATAATTCTCCGCTCTCATAGTCCTCACTTGGGTTTTGGTGATGCAGCCAGTTGGAAGGGAGGAACTCTTTTGGACGACTACTGACTTATTGTAGATATACGAGTATGATCTAACTCAAGCGGAAAAACAATTTACATCCACAAACGCGCCAGTCCGGTTGGATCCGATCAGTACTGGCCAAGTTTCTTCATTCTCCGTCCGCGACGGGATCAGTCGCGTTGCAGCAGTAGACGACGTCGTCGGGGACATAGCGTTGGCTGTGGCACCACTCTCCAAAGGGGCTAAACGAGTGACTATTGCCTTGGTCGTGAACGCCGTCAATGGTGAGCAGGTTTTGAAGCAAGACGTCCTAAACGCAAATGTCAAGATAAGCAACAGTGGGAAGATTGTTCATGTCGATAAAAGTGACAGCAACATTTTGCACGTCAACGTGGAATCATTTCCCTTCGAACTGACTGATGGAGAGGCTAGTTGCACTGGGAAAAATCAGTATTGGTGCAAATTGATGGGCGCTGTGCAATTAGCCAAGTCCTCAGTTTCTGATGCAGCAAGCAAAATCTTCAGTTCTAATCCATCCAACAGTGATAAAAAGCATCGCACCGCAAAATACGCGCATGAGAGGGAACTAAAGAAAGGATGCAAAACACATGCGAAATTTGACAAGAACGAACAAGTCCGCGGACATCACTACAGAGGTGCCGGCAACGAAAGCAATACTAGCTTCACGAACGGCTTCAAGCACTCGTTACTTGCGATTGCATTCCCACTTCTTATAGGCATTTTAACGGGTTCCGTCGTCGTCCTGATTGCTATCGGCATCGCTGACTTGTACATTAATTACTGTCTCAATCCTATGCAAGGCTACGAAACCGTGATCATGACTGACGTAGCCATCAACCCCAAGGAGCTTGCGGAATTCATCGACCAGCGGTGCAGCAGCAGAAGGAATCGCGATGCAGATAGGAAGCTTTCGTTCGACTCCGAATACGACAGCTCAGAATCGCACCCTCTAATAAAGTAGGCGGGTTTGACGCTAATATTATGCCATTGAGTTTCATGTAATCACACTTAGCGAGGGTTACTTAGGGTATCGTGCATTGCACGTTTGGTGTTCTTGTGGGCTTTATGGGTCATGGAGTTACGTTCCTTAATTTATGGTGGGCTTAAATACAGTTCTCCATTGTAGCTTGCTTGCTTGCTGGCTGGCTGCTGCGCGTGTATATTGATAAGAATAAATTGTATATATTATTCGGTTCGTATCGGATTGCACATAAAAATGTATATCGGACAAGTAGAGAAGACGGACGACACATATTGCTGTAGGAGCGGTGTTTCCCTAGCACGTGATGAGCTGACGTACAAAAGTAAAAAGCTCCACTCATTTGATCAAGTTATCTCTACATTTTCCCCCACTCAAACCTGTATAGTCCCCGATCCTCCACTAGTACTTGGATTGTTTTAATATCATTTAGACAAGTTAGACGACTCCGTTGAAAAGGACTAAAATGGTACGCAAATCCCCTACAGAATATTCGCGGACAAACTAATGCCATGGATAATCAGCTCCCGCTGACACTCCTCAACACGTCTCAGGGACACCCGATGCTAGTTGAGCTCAAGTCTGGCGAGACGTTGAACGGTCATCTAGTTAACTGTGATGCATGGATGAATTTGACCCTCAAGGAAGTAGTGCAGACTAATTCGGTATGTTACGCAACAATGTGTGATTTACTGTAGCCAACACTTACGAAACAAAGGATGGCACGCGATTTTTCAGACTTCCAGAATGTTACGTGCGGGGTAATAATGTGAGTGTATTTTATGTTTCATTGAAGATATTGTGAAAAAAAAAATTGCTAATGAAAAGTAGATTAAATACCTGCGGGTACCTGATGAAGTTCTCGAAATCGCTCGCGAGAAGAATCAGCAACAGCGTGAGGAACACAGGAAAGTCAGTCAACCGCAACGGGGTGGTTATAATCGTCAATATAGCGGTAGCGGACAACGGGGAGGTGGTTATCAGCGGAATCGGGGCAGTGCAAATATTGGTCGTGGTGGAGGGCAGTTTCAGCGCGGCGGAAGAAGTGCTCCACAGTATTAGTGCATTTTTAGTTTTTGTAGGATAGTGGGTAATTTTTGTAACATTATTTTAAGCATTAACTTATACATAACATGCAAATAACCTTTTGGATCAAAACACATAAAAACTCATCGACGACCACGGCCACGTTTGCCGCGACCACGACGACCACCGCGACCACCGCGACCTCCGCGACCGGACTTTTTCTCTGGCTTATCTTCTTCATCGACATCGTCGTCCTCGGCTTTGCGCTTCTTGCTGTTCATTTCTCTAAATGCGTCGAACGGGCGCTTGTTGTCTTTGCTTGACCCAGTCTTGCCCTCGGTGGCCTTTTTGTCTACATACGCCTTCTTGCTAAGGATCTCAAGTTCTGAGTCATTCCACATTGGCTTGGGTTCGTATGCGATAAATTTCTCGGCCTCGTCAACGTTTGAAAACTGTACGAACACACTCCCTTTGAATTTCTTGTCCGCATCGCGACGTAGTCGCACCTGCCGCACGCCAAAGCCAAAGCCTTCAAAGAAATTCTCGATATCAAACTGACTGGTTGACGTCTCCTCGCCAAAGCCCTTCACATACACAGTGCTCATGAACGCTGTCGCCTTTTCTGCAGGAGCGGGCTGCTTGAGCGGGATTCTTCGCCGAACTTTTTGTCTGTCTTCCGACACTTCGAGTAATTCTTTGCTCTGGCAGAGAGCATCGACAACGGCTTCGAGTGGTTGGAAACGACGCATACGCGAGAAGGAGGCTATCGTACTGATCGGAACCCAGCCGTCGTTCGCGGACGCAGTGGTCCAGAGGAATTTGTCTTTTGGTAGATTCTGGTCGGAGAAGTAGAACTCAACCTGCTTCAGAATCGCTGCCGAGTCCGAGCTAGGAGGCAGGACAGATGCGTCGGAGATGACGCTACTTTTCTTCCCATGTTTCTCTCTCTTGTCCTCGTTCACTGGAACTTCTGCTGGTTCGGTGGCAGTGTTAGTGGCAGCCTCCTCCGGTGCTGGTGCGTCCGCAGACATGTCTCCACGTGTTTCGACAGTGTCCTTTTCGATCGCAGGACTCGTAGATTCGATAGCCTGCTCGACTGCTGACTCGGTCGTATTGCGAACGGCAGGTTCCTCTAGAGCATCCATATTGCTTATTACCGTGTATGTGCGATCACTGACTGATGCGCTGAGATATTTATTCTCTTTGGCAAATTCTTTTGCTTGCTTGCTTGCCCCGTGATCGGGTTAGGGGTTTTATCAAGGTGCCGTTGACCATATAATCTTGCTCACGTGATCGTGCTGAGATGTTCTCGTCACCGTGCCATTGTTGCGTTCCACACAAAGCAAAAGACTGCTAACGTTCGCGCAGTTACGCCACGTTCGTCGCGTAGAATGATGATTAGGCGTTTTATGAGGCTCTTGTACCTTGCCGCACAAAGAGCCGAGCCGAGCGTCGACCCTGAGACTCGACTAAAAGTTCTGCCGCAAGGCACATAAATGGCATGGCTGCCCGCATCCGCACGTCCTTTATCACCACCAATCGCCTTCTCCACCAAGTATCTTGTCCTATTCGCACTCTGTCCACAATAGCAATGGCCTCCGGATACACGACACGCTCCATTGGCGCTGCCAATACACTCGAGTACCGTCTGTTCATTGAGAAGGATGGCGTGCCAATCTCACCATTCCATGACATTCCCCTTTTTGCTAACGAGCAGAAGACGGTGCTTAACATGATCGTCGAGGTCCCCCGCTGGACGAACGCGAAGCTCGAGATCTCCAAGGAGGAGACCCTCAATCCGATCAAGCAGGACGTCAAGAAGGGCAAGCTGCGCTATGTTCGCAATTGCTTCCCGCACCACGGATACATCCACAATTACGGTGCTCTTCCCCAGACTTGGGAAGACCCCAATGTCGAACACCCGGACACCCATGCTGCCGGTGATAACGACCCATTGGATGTGTGCGAGATCGGCTGGCAGGTTTCGTACCCGGGCGAGGTGAAGCAAGTCAAGGTCCTCGGTGTTATGGCCCTTCTTGATGAGGGCGAGACCGATTGGAAAATGATCGCCATAGATGTCCGCGATCCGCTCGCGCCCAAGTTAAACGACATCGAGGACGTCGAGAAGTACCTTCCCGGTCTTCTGCGCGCGACAAACGAGTGGTTCCGGATCTACAAGATGCCTGACGGCAAGCCAGAGAACCACTTTGCCTTTTCGGGTGAGTGCCGCAACAAAAAATACGCCATGGAAGTTGTCCACGAGACCGCGGAAGCCTGGAAAAAACTCATTGAGGGCAAAACCGACCCTAAAGGGATCTCGCTCACGAACACCACGCTCGCTGGCACATCAGGCTACGCAGACGTTGCCGCTGTTAGCATCCCTGCTGCCGACAATATGCCCCCTGCACCTATCGATTCGTCGATTGACAAGTGGTTCTTCCTTGCTGGTAGCAACTAAATTCGCGGAGATGAGATACACGATATAATATGTCAAATGGCTGTACCTAATTGTGCATAATTGTGCGTATAATCTATTTTACTTGTCCAATCCAAACATCCCCAAACACCATACCAATCCAATTTACAAGCTAAAATAATTGTCCGAACGTCACGTGAGACTAGCTAGCATCTGGTCAAGCTGTGACTTGTTATACTTGATGTACTTTTCCGTATGTTTACTGAACTCTCCGGCCTTGTGCTTCTCGTAAAACCGCTGATAAAGTGGTGATACAAACGCAACCTCTTTGGCCAAATATGCCCGCAGCTCAACGTCTGCGAAATTATATTCTTTAAATTTCACAACGAGTTCATCAAACGACGTGTTGAAATTGCGGAATTTTTCTTTAATCACTTCCCTGTCTTTCGAGCTCATGGATGCCTTCCCGCCAGATGCAGTACTAGCAGATCGAACTACGGTGACGTCCATCAAATACGACGCGCACGCTTTCCATCCATCCAAAAACATATTCAGCGCGCGCTTCCGGATCTTGTCGAGTCGTTCAATACCAGTGCCAGACGTCAGCAGGGCCGAGATTTCCGATGACGACCGTACAGCCCGTTCGACGTACATTAAATTCGCAATGATCTGCAGACCAACCCGTGTAACCTTCTTGTACTGCGTGCGCGCCTTGGCTTCTATGTTGACTAGCAAATCGTCAAATATTTCCGAAATAAATAGGGATAGGATCTCCGCCGCCATGTTCGAGCTGTCCGGTGTACCGCTTCCAGTCGCAGTACTAAACGTCGACTGATACGACAAGCCCAATGACCACGTCGATGGCGCTCCAAGTGGAATCAAAAGGGATGCAAGCGTAGTATCGTAGTCCTCCAGCCTCGCAACCCAGCCCATCACCTGTTTCGTGATGTCAAGCACCGCAAAGTCAACTGGCAATCCGGGAAGGCCGCTCACAACCGATTCGATATGGCGAAGCATTTCGTGAAAGGAGTCCTGTGCAGTCTTGCGAAGCTCTTTGCCGCAGGATTCGAGACTGAAAACAGGACTCTCCGTAGCGAGTAAGATCTCGCCAGACGCAGTGTGGATCTGCTCAATTATATCATACGCATAGAAACAGTTTGTAATCAGATTTTTTCTGATGACGATATTAATCGCCTGTAAGGTTGTCTCGAATGATTTCTCAAGGTCTTTAAGGGTAGACGAAAGCGCGTTCTGGCTGTCTGATTTCGCTTTAAATATCTTCCTGATCATTCGCTCTTCAGTCTACCAAATGTCAGCATACTCGCGAGTTGTGTTCCAGTCAGAATGACATACCACCATGGCTTTCAGTAAGGCATCCATGTACAGTTTAAAGGAGCTCGTGCCTTTCCGATAGAACCCCTGCACGCGCTTAATCTCCGCCTTGACCGCCATATCAGACAAGACGGATAAATTATGCATAATATACTTTCCCCTGATATCAGCGTATAAGGGCACCGCCGCCGACATGTCCGTCACCATAAAAAAGTCCACCATAATCGACAAATCCTTAATGGTCGCCTCGGGAATCTCTGGCTCAAACTCCACCTTACTCTCAGCGTCTGAAATCGGCGAGGTAGAAATCAACATCTTGCGATATCGGTCACGTACATTCGAAACCGCGGTGATGATGAGCTGATTCATTCTCACCGTGACCTGCTGCGAACTCTTGAGGGGAGAGCCTTCCAATGACTTTATCGCGGACTTTAAGCGATCTATGCTTTGCGAGTATTCGACAACCTCGAGATTGCCTCTTCGTATTCGTGGCTCTTCTTCCTCAAAAATGGCCTGGTACGACCGCAAAACTTCCAATTCACCAACCGTGGCATCCACATCTAAATTCCTCACTCTTAGTCTCCCTAACTCGCTCCGGCAAATCAGGCTTTGACTCACTTTTGGCAATATTCGTATAAGTCTGCGTTGACCCTGAAATTGGTTTGATAGCGTTCTCTATAGTCGTACTGGCACCGCCTAATCGTGTCAACGACCCCGCGATCTGGTGCGCCAGATTATCCGCTTTATGGAGAGCTTGTTCCAGCGCGGCGGCTGATGCTGGCGTCCTGGGCAGCGGTGTGGATAATGCACCATTAGAGAGTGTGTACGTTGGACTGCGGATCATTCCTGGCCTGGACATGGTTCGAATCGGGTCGTGCAATGAAAAGCCAACATTTGCTTAGTGAGTTGGTTGGTTTGATGGTTTAGCCTAATAGTGTGATGATCCTAGTCTAGTATTCAGGGGCAGTCTGAGCTAAACCCAAACAGGATCCATCTACTCCCGTTCGAGCAATACACAGTGCGCCCGCATTCATAAAACCTGTCCTGCTTCTCGTTTACTTATTATGCTTCCATCTAACTTATTATGCGACAAAAAGGAGATGTCAATCCAGGCTGTCTGAGAGAAGAAAGAAATAGACGAGAAATAGAAACTACATTTCGCTGAGCCTTACGGTGAGGGGCGAGGGCGAGGGGCTCCGACCGTAAACATCCGAATCGCAGTGGTCAGTTTAAAGATCCCACTGTCAGAGTCTGAATAATCCCTCGTTCGTATAAACAGTTAGTATCCTGTGACTGTCCAATATTAGCTGACATCAAATGTGCGACCATACGTTACTTGCATCATCAGAGAAGGACGCCATATCGTCAATTGCTGGAACATCCGCAATAACTGTGCCAGAATCTATCAATCTGGATCTGACTCTACCCAACTTGGTCGCGGTACTCGACGCTGTTGTCGACGACAAGCCTCTTCCATTCGCTGATTCATCGGACACAGATGAGGAAAGTGCAAAATCATTTTCCGAGCAAATGACGAACTATCCCGACCCTCGAGATCATACCTCTATGATCCGGCGGGGCTACGCACATCGTGTAAAAATTCTTCACAGTAATTTCACAACCTGGAAACTTCAGGACGGGAGCGTGGAGACGTGGGCATACAGTCTGTGCGCTGAACAGGAAATCAATGACATGATGCAAAGGTTGAGCGCTACCAGTGATGACAGTAGAGAACTCTGGCGGACATTAAGAGTTACTTCTAATCGTCCTTAGAAACTAATGCAAATATTACTGAAATGAAAAGTCAAATATTATAACTACAGAAATATCATGACAAAAACCTATAATGAAAGTATGCAAATGCTCTCTCTAGCTGGTGACCATGGTGTATCGGTGTATCAAGTTTCATCGACAACGCAAATAGTAACCCTACTGTATTATTATTCGTTAAAGGGTGTTGATGGCGGCATTCTATGATGTTATTGTGTTGCTTACGTTTCCGAGACTATAGTGCACATGCACCATAGTTTTATATAAACTGGCAACTTTGTACTCTTGCCCTAACATCATACCGCACCAACACAACTTCAAACCAGCGATGACGTGGGATTATGCCCAGAGCTCGATTTAGACACCAATTATCCACGCTCAAGTCCAAGCACTCTGGGTAACTAATAGAACTTAGCTAGTTGTGGTGTAGACAGGGCAGGCACTATGTTCCGATTTAGTTCAGGTGGGCTATCCCAGATGCTAATCCGTCGAGCACTCGCGACCTCGAATAATCGAATCAAGTCGCACGTGAACCGATATATATGCGCCAATTGGTTTAATTTATCCAGGTACAGTGCGAAGGGTCGTAATTTTGGCCAAAATGGTGTGCACCAATGTTAGATTCAAGGGGAATCTTGTGACTAAAGACTTTGGTCTAGGATGGAAAGCAAACGCTGCTTACGCCTTGTTCGCAGGTGGTGCTCTTTGCTCCGCGACTACGATGATTTTACAGCCTAATAAGTCAATGATTATGAATGAGGATCTGCCAAAAAAAGGTTCCGAATCCAGTAGATGGTCCGGTCTTGTTGAATACTATAACCAGCTACAAGCGACTATGGCCGCTATCGGCGACACATCTTGGGGTTCTGTGGTAGAGGCTGTCAAGGACTCAATGTCAAACTCTTTTTCATTACCAGCATGGATGAGGAAAATTCAATCTATCATAGATACAACGAGCCATGACTCGTTAGGATATGAGGTCATCGGGGACAGCTCTGACATAATGCTCAATCCCGAAGTCGCGTGGACTCCGGCATATGTACGGCTAAGTCCTCAATTGTCGCAAGAGGAAGTCAAATTTCGCAAGAATAGGGCGGCGTTCACCAAGAAAGGACTCGCGAAATATCTCGATATCCCAGTGTCCAGTATTGATGAGAGGGACATCCCGATCATTGCGGTCACTGGATCTGGAGGTGGTTACCGTGCTATGACTGCAACGTGTGGATATATCAAGTCTTTGCAGGAAACCGGACTGTTCGACTGCACTACGTATCTTGCCGGTGTAAGCGGGTCCTTGTGGTTTATGGCATTGTTTTACACTCTTGCGGAGTGCAATACAGCTAAACTCATAGACCATATCAAAGCGCGAACGGGAGTTCATTTTGCCTTTCTACCCGCTGCTATGGAGTTATTAACGACGGCTCCTACGCATAAGTTTCTTTTGCATGGAATTATCGAGAAGATGCATTACAGCTACACTAGTGTTTCGCTAGCAGATATATATGGCGTGATGCTATCTGCACGTTTGCTGGTGCCAAAGGATGAACTCATAGTTGACAGAGACCACTTAAAAATCTCGAGTCAGCGCCGTATAGTGGACACAGGCGTCGTACCTATGCCGATCTATACAGCCGTCCGTCACGAATTTGGGCTGAAAAGCGATGGAGCGATCAATGAATCCACAATCGTGCCGGACGATACGGCGAAGCAGCAGTGCAAGAAACGAGATTCCTATTTCCAGTGGTTCGAATTTACGCCGTATGAGGTCGGATGCGAGGAGGTCTGCGCTTGGATTCCAACGTGGAGTTTAGGTCGGAAGTGGAAAAATGGCTCATCAATAGACACAGCAGTGCCAGAGCTGAATCTGACGCTGTTACTAGGAACTTTTGGATCTGCGTTTTGCGCGACTTTGAGCCATTTTTTCCATGAAATCCGGCCGGCATTGCCTGATATATCCCTTTCCCAGTCGCTGGATAATCTCGTCAAAGAAAACGACGAGAATTTAAAGGGAGTTCATCCAATTTCCCCAGCTGGGATTCCGAATTATCTACTTGGTTTGAAGGCCTATCTGCCGTCATCATGTCCTGAAAGTATGCACACAGAGAAAGATATTAACTTGATGGATGCTGGTATGGATAATAACCTGGCAATGTATCCTCTCCTTCGACCAGAACGGGAAGTTGACATGATTCTCGCCTTTGACTCTTCTGCAGATATACAATACGTTCCATGGCTTGAATTAACAGCGGGATACACGAAGAGGCGCGGTATTCTTGGATGGCCAGTGGAAGCTGGGTGGCCCAAAGGGGAGAACATGGAGAAAGAATTAGAAAAATTGAAGGAAAGCGAGAAAGTACACAGTACGAGAGAAGCTTTGGATAAAGTTCAGAAGGTAAAAGATAAAGATTGGAGAGCGGCCATGTGGAAATCGAAGGGCAAACAAAGTACAAGTCCAGCTGACGCCGCCGCAAAGTCCCTTGGGCCAGTCACAATATGGACGGGTAGCATTGAGGAAGAGAGTACGGATAGAACGGATCAGCATTTGGCGGAGGAAGAGACTACCATTGACGAAGAGTACAGGCTCAGGTCCCCGTCCGCTGGTGAGTGTGATCTGCTCAAACAATAGTAGCTTGCTAATACATTAGGCATCACGGTCGTGTACTGTCCACTGATACCGAACAAGAAGGTTCCTGGCGTCGATCCTGATACATCTCCATACATGAGCACATGGAACTTCGTTTATACTTCCGAAGATGTCGACAAAGTTATCGCGCTTGCTCAAGCCAACTTCAGCGAAGGCGAAGCCCGAATTAGACGAGCAGTCAGACTGATATACGAACGTAAGAAACAGCAACGGCTGGATCGTCGACTGGCAATGAGAGAAGTCTGGCATTCCGGTCGGAGTTCTTGATACTGTTGATTGAAATCTCTGCACGAATTTCCGGTTTGCTCAAATCTATCATAACAATTACTTGCCATGCGTAAAACTGATATGAATAAAACTCGGTAGCGATACCGGGTCCATCTTACGCGTACGAAATATTTATTCCGTTTTATATTGATATTTGGGATTCGATTTCTGTCGAGTCTGCCATTCTTATCAATCTTGGAAATCTTGGAAATCTTGGAAATCTAGCTCTGTTCGTAGCTAGGGTTGATTTACACCAACTCATGCAAAGTTGCCAAGCTAAAACTCAATGGATTGTAACTATTTCATTATCAAAATACACTCCACCCACCGCCGCACGTAATAGCTCCGGGAAGTTTATCCGTGGCGCGTGATGATCTGCAAAGAAGTTGACGTCACGTCCATCCCAATGATCAACATCGTTGTAAAAAAGCAACACATAAAGGAATTGCCAATCATCTGTTGGACTATAAACAGCTTTTCGAACGATTTTGTCACTTAGGCATTAAGAACATGGGATTGTTCAAGAACAGCAACAAGCAGCAAGGTGATCCGCCGGCTGCATCTGCAGAGTCAGAGGGCGACCATCCGCTTCAGCCCACCGAGGCCACTCCCAGCACAGGGGAGAACTTGGAGCAGCGGCCTCGCAAGCCCAGCCCGCCAGAGCATGTCGAGAGTAGGCCATCCTACGAGCACTATCGCCCTCTTACGCCTGAGCCAGAAGATGCAGATGAGAGGACGCGCTTACTGATTTCGGCGGAAAATCCCGCGGTTGACCCTTACCAGAGATTCTCGATCCGAACTATGAGAAGATTGTCACTGTTGTTTCTCATTTTTGCCACGATTCTATTATTGCTCCTACTCATATCTATGTTTTTTACGATTCGTGGACTCGACACTCGTGGTGGCAATTTCTTGATGATGATGTTCGTACTCGTGTCGATTGGTAATCTGGCGATATCGCTTTTTGCATTCGGGATTCCGTCTAAAACTGAGCGAGTTGTCCACTGGACCATGATGGGTTTCCTCGCGATTGACTTTATCATTATTCTCAGTGCCACCAAGTTACGACATTCTCAAGGAAATGTGCTTGGTATACTAGTTATTCTGTGGACGATATTTACTGCCGTATGGGTTCTGGCTTGTAATCTTGCGGTAGAGCGGTCGCGACAGGGACTGGAAGAGCGTCTTCTCGGCCGACGCTTGTCTTCATCCCGTGCACGGAGGTCTTGCAGGCAGTGGTGCAGTGTAACATGGGCGGTCTTAGTTTTTATCGTGCTCCTCGTGTTAGTCATTCTGATTACACTCTCGATTGCAGTTGATGCGTATGATTCACGCATCAGTCCACCTGGTCAGTATGTCGATGTCCTAGACGGTCAATACCGTGTGCACGTCTTCTGCAGTCAAACACGAAATGGCACCGACAAACCGACCATTTTCCTTGAATCCGGCTCCACAACCGCGGAAGTTCTCGCACAGGAGTGGGTTGAGCAGGAAGTCAATGACGAGTCTTCACCTATCTATGATTATCGTTACTGCTACTGGGACCGTCCGGGCATTGCATTCTCAGACAACGCACCATCGCCAATGTCGGCTGGAATGGCGATCGACGCACTTTCAGACGCACTCAGTCAGATGCAGGAGCATGGTCCTTGGATCCTCGTCTCGCATGGCCTCGGCGGAATCTACTCTCGCGTATTTGCGGCTCGTCATGCTAGCGACGTAGATGGGCTGGTGCTCGTTGATGCGTACCATGAAGACTATTTCTCTTCTCGCATTGGATCGTCCGCGAGCGGTTTTGGATACTGGGTCCACGGATTCGTATCGCCGTTTGGCATCGACAAGCAACTCGGTTGGATCTTCGGGGGTCGAACATCCACTGACAGAATCTACGGTCGTTCGCAGTCGACCAGTGGGAAATACAATTTCGCGAAATTCCAAGAACAAGTCGCAGCGCGCACATTCACCAAATACGAGGTTATCGCCGCGCGGGAGATATTACCAAAAAGGATGCCTTTGGCGGTGATTTCATCGCAAGATATGATCCAGAACACGGAGGGGTGGGCGGATTATCAACGGCGGTTGTCGGAATCCACACATATGTTGACCAATTGGAGTATTGTTGAGGCGCCTCATGAGGTATGGCGTGTCGAGGAAGGACGGCGGGCGATGGCCACGGCCGTGGCGGAGGTATGTGCCAAGTCTGTTTGGTGGCCAATTTGGGATTCGTTTTGGTGAAGTCTACGTGTTGGAAGGCAAAGTTGAATCTTGACAGTTAATGTTCTCGAGATAGTTTGGACGTAGTATTATGAACAGGAGCCCTCCATTATTTGTATAACTAAAGGATACTGTAAATGACTATTGCCTGTATGTACAATAAATTACACCGACGGTCAGTTCTATTATGTCACAAGTAGCATGTATGGCCCAACGTCGCTAAAACATCGTACAGCACAATATTCGCATTTAGACTCTCCAGATACCATTCTGGCTATCTGAGCCTACAACCAATGAGACTGACGCAATAGCCGCGAGGTACTCCTCCAGCCTACCGTCTTCACGCAACAGCTTATATATATCTAGTTCTTCCGAGGCGACGAGATTAACAATTTCTAGCGCGTCTTTCGGGTACCTATAGAGAATGTCAGCAATAAACTTAGCATAGTAATAGCGGTCGCCACCAACCTGCTGTGAACAGCCTGGCCTTGTTGCAGAACACGATGAAGTTCAAGTAAAAGATACGGAATATACAAAACTCGTAACCGATGAATGACATCAACCTTGTCTTCCTCAACATCACCGGTCATCCACCCACAAATCAGATCTACAAGTGCCGGCTTGACGCGATCAATCACTTCTTTCGCTTTAAACCTCCACGCTCTGTCGCCGTCAAGAACCTTCTCGGCATACAGGTCATCCCACATGGAAATGAGGCCGATACCACCAATCAGGGCTTCATACTGCCGGAATTCTGCACGAGACCTCGTGCCCGGGAAATGACCTTCTTCAATTTCGGTCATGGAGTAGTCGACTTGTTCTTCAAAGTCATTCAGTACATCGTACAACAGGGAATTTGCGAGCTGAGCATGGAGATTTTGCGCAGATTTGATCTTGCCGGACAAAAGAAGTCTGAGATACAAAGCATTTGCCGAGTCAACAACATCGTCCCACATTTTTGCATCGACAAACCACAAGAGCGAATTCGACAGTTGTCGATCAGCCGGCGATTCATTCGTAAAGTCCAATTCTTTGTGCGACTCGATTTCGGGATATTCGTTCTCGTGCTCGTCGAAAACGCGTTGGATTGTTCGCCTTAGACTGTTGAGGATGTCAAGATCAAACTTATCCGCCAGCGCAAACTGCTCAGCACGCTTCTTGGGGTCCGAAATATCTGCAAGTAAAAACGAATACGCTTCTATCGCGGCTTCCTCGGGTAATTGTGAGACGTACAACGGGGCAAGATGTCCCTTACCACAAATAACCAAATCTTCGACATAAAACTTGAGAATTGCCACAGCATCATCCTCCGCGCCAGCGTCCATGCCTATCGACTTCAGGAACAAAGCCAAGTGTGCAAGAAACCTGAGCAAATAAGCGTTGTCCATGAGAATATTCGATTCCTCAATCTCGTCTCTCACTCTCTCCATCTTGTTTCTAGCATCTTGCATGATTTTTGCGACAACGTTTGTAATGATGCCTCCTTGGATATGGCGCAGGGGATGCTCGGATTGTGCGCGGACAATCGGCGACGGAGATTTAGACAATGCGTTGAGAATGTCGCCGATCGTGCATGCCTGTGATTGTGGGAAGGCCAATAGCTCTCCGGTGGCGAGATTAAGTCTATCATTGGAGCGGAGGTACGTTTCGATTTCAGTCGCGGCGAGATGCTGAACATAGGCAAGGAGCTGGGCTTCCCATGATTCAGAAACTGCGAGTACACTGTCAAGGTCGCCACATAACAATCCATATATCGCTCTCTCATATTTGTCGGCCTGTGGCGCTCTGGTCAGTCGAAGACACATTCGCCGCCATAAAGCCTTGCGTTTTGTGCCCCTCGCGATAGTTTCTTCAGGATTCAGGACAACACCGTCTATGACAGGATCCCTATATTCTACCATTCCATTCATAGCCGCCGTTACAGTATAGTTACCAGTCGCTTCGCAAACTTGCTGGGCCGCTTCGTAGTCCCCGGACTGCAGAAGTCCAAACACATGTCGAAAGAGGGCACGCTCAAACTCAGCGTCTTCAGAATGAATGCTTGCATTCTCGCGGAGTGGTGCATCCGGATCTAGTGTCTTCACAATTGCTGCTGTTGTGGTTTTAATTCCAAACCCGGCCATTTTCTTCTGCTTGACTTGCGCTCGCGTCATCTGCCATTTCACACCTCTCAATTCTGGGCCAGGCGGATTTGGCAGCGTGCGCTGTAGCCATGCACTAACCAGCAGGTTTTCTCTCGCGGATTTATTTTGTCGGTAAAACGATTCTTCAGCAATCGTGTTAGACGTCAATTTCCGTACCTTTATTGGTGGTTTTGGCGGTGAAGTGCGATATGAGTAAATTGTCTCGATTAGTGCCCATGTTCTCCGTTCGAGCGACCATGTTTCGATGTCTTCTTGTGGCGCATCCGTTGATATCAGTTTATCGAGCCTATCACGTTAGTACAAATGACGCCAATGCTGTGGTTGCAATCTGTGAGTATCAAGCCGTGTACCTATTTGCAGCGATCCGTATGTAGCCGCGGATGACTTCAAACGGATCGTCCGACCGGCTAAATGTTTCCAATGTTTTTGCGAAATCGTCTAACTCGGAGTAATTGTTGTCTACAATATATTAGCATCTTCAAGAAGAGATGTGAGCAGATGTGATGTTTACCACTCTAGATAGTGTCAGCATCTTCTTTTATAATAGGTTCACAACAATCTACTCACTAGTTTAAAAGTACTGCCACCCTGTCATACAATCACCATACAGTTAGCCGACAGTGGAAAAATTTACATAAACTCTGACGTACTCGCCCTAGCGAAGTCCTCAGAGATCGCATGGTCCGTCTCGGTGTCACAGTAGAGCCTTCCCGCTGCGGTGCAGTCGGAGCCTTTAAGACTTCAAGCGACATCAAATAACCGGACTCCGAACGGAAGATAAGAACATGCAGGTCTGGTCGTAGAGATGGTAAACACGTTGAATACTGATTTTGCGGTTCCAAATAATTGCATATTTTGTTGCAAACAAATACAGTACCCTAACCTGTACCTATACATTCGACTGTCAAATCCAATGTATTTTAGGTGCTTATTTATATTTATTTATTTGTTTTGATATTTTACAGTACATTACATAAATTTAATTATATAGATGGTATCCACAGAATATGTACAGTTACAATCATATGGGGCGGATGTTGTTTGTGCAAGATCACGTGGTCGCATCGTACGCAGGCAATGCAAAACTCACGCCGGCGGCCCCCAGTAATTTTTTCTGCAAAAAAAGTCACTTCTCCGTCTCCTAAAGCAAACTCCAAAAGCAATCGAAAAATGGCATCCTACGGCTCATTCCAAGTTCCTCCAATTGAGAACGAAGAAGTTGTAAGTACTTTACTCGACTTAGTACAGGATCATTGAAGACTCGAACCCTGACAATGGCAGAAATCGTTCGCGCCCCAGTCGGCGGAGCGAACTGCGCTGGCAGCAGCACTCACGTCGCTAGAGTCGCAGCTCCCGATCCGAATCCCGCTCGTTATTGGTGGCTCTCAGGTCTTCACAGAAACATCAGTACCAAGCGTCAACCCCGCGAAGCATTCGCAGATCGTCGCGAATACTTCTCAAGCATCGACAGAGCACGTCGCGCAAGCGATTGTGGCTTCTCAAGTTGCAAAGAAAAAATGGGAGTCTTCGCCGTTGAGCGTGCGCTCGGCTGTGTTTTTGAAGGCGGCGGAGTTGATCGCGACGAAGTATCGGTATGAATTGTTGGCGGCCACAATGATTGGCCAGGGCAAAAACATATATCAGGCTGAGATTGATGCAGCTGCGGAGTTGATCGACTTCTTGAGGTTTAACTGTCTGTACGCACAGGAGTTGTATGCACAGCAGCCGATCAAATCTGCGACAGGAGTCTGGAATCGGGCAGAGTATCGCGCCTTGGAAGGATTCGTGTACGCTATCACACCCTTTAATTTTACTGCCATTGCTGGAAATCTTGTCGCTGCGCCAGCGTTAATGGGTAATACCGTCTTGTGGAAGCCGTCACCGTATGCTGTATTGTCGAACTATTTGCTATACAACATTTTTGTTGAGGCCGGTCTACCTGCTGGAGTTATTAACTTCGTCCCTGGCGATGCCGTGACAGTCACAGCTGAAGTCTTGTCAGCCAGGTGCGTCATTTTCAATTCACCATATAACTAGCTCAACTAATTGTCAATGTAGAAGCTTCGGCGCGCTCCACTACACCGGCAGCACTGCGGTCTTTCAAGAACTTTACCAGAAAATCGCGTCGAATCTCCCGAAATATCGTTCATTCCCGCGCATTGTTGGCGAAACTGGCGGAAAGAATTTTCATCTGATTCATTCTTCCGCGGACGTGTCAAGCGCAGCGAGATCGACTGTTCGCGGTGCTTTTGAGTATCAGGGCCAGAAATGCTCTGCCACGTCGCGTGCGTATGTGCCCGCGTCTATTTGGCCGCAATTTAAAGATGTCATGGTCAAGGAGATAACGGCACTTGCGATCGGCTCACCCACGGAATTGACCCCATTCATCGGTCCAGTAATCCACGAACACTCTTTCAATAAACTGACAAACGTATTGGCAGCGCTGACCAAAGACGAACAAATCGAGGTTCTTATTGGCGGCAAAACAGACAACTCGGTCGGATACTATGTTTCCCCCACGATCGTGGTAGCGAGCGACCCGGAACACTCTGTCTTCCAACAAGAATTCTTTGGTCCATTGCTGGCTGTGTATGTGTATGAGGACGAGGCATTCGAGAGTATAATGGACACAATCGATCTTGCCACGGATTACGCATTGACGGGAAGTGTATTCGCAAAATCGCGAGAAGCTGTTGAATTAGCGAGCAGGAAGCTCAGGAATACGGCCGGTAATTTCTATATCAACGACAAATGCGTAAGTCAACTTGCTCTTGCTCTTGATGCCGTGCCGCACATACTAATTGTAATTGTTCTAGACCGGCGCTGTGGTTGGCCAGCAATGGTTCGGCGGTGCCCGACGGTCTGGCACTAACGATAAGAGCGGCAGTGGGAATATCCTTAGCAGATTTGTGAGCGTCCGCAATATCAAGGAAACGTTTTATGACACGACGACTGTGGACTATCCGTCCAACAGAGAATAGATTCGTAAATTCGTTGTTCCTGACTGTATTGACTGAAGTCAATTGATTGTCTTTGTGTTGTATTTGTCTAGTTTGGTATTTTAATTGTAAGCGACGAAATAAAAATTAAGTTCACGTGTTATCGCCGACCAATCAGCGACTTCTGCAAGTCGGTTGCATTAAGCGAGGGGGCGCAATTATTATTAGCGGCCATGTGACTTCGCGCCGCTGGGACGCGTTGATCCAATCGCGGCGGCGCGTTTCCGACGCGCCCATGAAGAAGCCTGGCAATTCGCTCCCTGCTATAAAGGAAAGAGCATTTCTCCTCGTTCGTCGCTTCTTGCTATGGTGCCTAATCGTTAGTTCCGACAAGCGTACCGTACCATTACAACTTTGCAACAACATCACCACCCTTGCAAATACAAGGCTCAAATTAAAATGACTTGCTAAG
>JAKTPU010000092.1:0-51524 GCA_030556285.1 Lipomyces yamadae | reverse complement strand
CAAATCAAACACGGCCGCAGCCAATTTCCGCCAATTGCCGAGTAGATGCACATACTAATTGGCTTCTGACAGAGGCAGAGCAGTAGTGAGAATATCGTGTAGCACAATCGCACACGCGCGAACTAAGCAACACGCCCAATTGAAAGCGCACAAAAATATTTTCTGCTATAGATTGCCCGACGCGTGTTAACGCACGCGTGTTTGCGACGCGTCCGAAGTGGTTTATACTAGTTAAACAAATCACCACGTGAATTTACGCGTCGCCCCAGACTGGAACGAGATTCCCACGTCGACGCATTCACGCCATCAAACTATAGCAAGTCCGGTCCTGCGTTAAGCAATTACCCATGCAACAAACGAAACATAATACCGCCACCGAGTTCGAGAATATGGGACTAAAAGTTAACACTTCTCATTAATTTTTCTGATGCCTCCGGCGGGGTCCGCAGTCGTCGGAGATCACGTGATATCACGTGATATCGAGCGCGAAGATAATTTTTCCTTATTTTGGTGTAAAAACTTTAAGGAAACTTTGATGAACCCTTACCCTGCATTACCAATCCGGCCTTTACCAATGGCCATTTTTCGCCGGAACTACTCTTAATTGATTTCCAGTTTACGATCCAGAAATCGACATAACCGAATCTCCATACTAATTTTCGTGGTTTAATACTAAAGAGTTTCAGGGTATCAAGGGTATCAAGGGTTTCAGGGTCAGGGTTTCAGGACCAAAGGGTAAGGGTTCTGCAAGTTTTTACACCAAAATAATGGCGTGTCGCGAAGATAAGCCGGCGGATGTAAAGTTTGATACGGCCTTGGCCGACGGACAGCCCTCCCAACGCCGAGGACAGCGCGAAGTGTTGGAGCTCCGTTTCGTTCCTTCCCACATTCAGTTCTTTTCGTCGGCACATCTCTCCGTTGCTTGGAAGCTGAAAAATACAGGTCAAAGAAAGTTAGTTGAGTCAATTGAGCTGGTTACATTCAAGTTCGCAATGCATTGACTTCTCTAACCGCAAAAAGTTTAACCGAAATGCCATTCGAATACGTACCAAACTACTACGATTTCCCTCGTGAATTCCGCGGCTATGGCGAAAACCCGCCGGATTTCAAGTGGCCCAACAATGCCAAGATAATTATCAACTTTGTCCTGAATTACGAGGAAGGTGCCGAAAACTCGATCGAGAACGGTGACCCTGCCTCGGAGATGTACATCTGGGAAATACCCTACGTGTCCCATGTCGGCAAGCGGTCGTACGACTGTGAGTCCGACTTTGAGTATGGTTCGCGCGCGGGCGTGTGGCGTATCTTGAGACTGTTCAAGAAACACGGGTATAAGTTTACCACTTTTGCTGTTGGCAAAGCATTCGAGTTGCAGCCGGATGTGCCGGCCGCCATCAAGCGTGAAGGTCATGAGATCGCGTCACACTGTTACAGATGGTGGGATTACTCCAAGTTGTCGCCTGAGGAGGAGAAGAAGATCATCATCAAGAACATGGAGAGCTTGAAGGCGACAACGGGTGAATATCCCAAGGGCTGGTACTATGCTAGACTTTCGCAACATTCCCGTCGACTCGTGTACGACGTTCATCAAGAACTCGGCGCCCCGTTGTTGTGGATGGCTGATGCGTATGGGGACGATTTGCCATACTGGATGCCGGTTCCACGAACTACCGACGCCATGCTTATGGTCCCATACTCGTATGACTGTAACGACGCCCGCTTCCATCAGCCGACCGGTTGGTCCTCAACTGACGGCTTCTACAAGCATATCCAGTATGCGTTTGACACCTTGTACGCCGAAGGTTGCGACGGCACGCCCAAGATGATGACGGTCGCCCTTCATGCTCGTGTTGTCGCTAAGCCCGGTCGGTTCCAGGCTCTGGTTAAGTTCATGGAATACATCAAGGAGAAGGAAGGCGTCTGGGTTGCCACTCGCGAAGAAATTGCGGAACGTATGTAAATCATTCATCTAACTACTTTGCAGAGACTAATTATTTTCTTAGACTTCAATAAGGTCAACCCATGGGTGCCGCCTGCGACCCCACTCGCTTATGGTCCAGATAAGCCTTAAATAATAAGGCATGACAGTGTAAAACCCAATTGGGTGCCAAAAGTTCACGATTTTGAATGAGTGAAATGCTAGTTCTTGAAGGACATGAAAAAAAAACAGACGGGTATGCAGAAGAAATAAAGAAACAAATGCCAGAGAACCATGCCGCGACATTGACGACAAACAAAACACTTTCTAAAACCATTCATCAAAATCGTTGTTCCGACGGTCACCAAATCCCATGATACCACTAACATCAATTCCATACTTTTGAAGATACCTTAAATCCGAAACCGTCGATTCTTTTCCTGTTACCACGGTTAAACTGATCCTTTTCAGCTTCGTATTTGATAATTTGGCTTTGTCGCGTAGCAAGCCTTCCACACTTTGGTGAGACGGATCGTCGTCGTCAAAGGACGGGCTTTCGCCAACCAAGCAGATCACACCTCTCCAAGTAACTCTGGCACAGGTGGCTTTAAATTCCTCGAGATGGGCCATGGTTGAAAAGTTGGCCAGATCCTTGTCGTCGACGTGGGACAATGCCAACCGTCGCAGATTTGGACATAACCTGCGCGCCATCAATAATGATAGCGGTTGGACAGTAGTGATTCCGTATCTTGAGTAATCACGAGCCGACGAATAATTAGTATTGTGTCCACCGATATCGACTTCGACGAGTCGCGAAGGATCACAGCGGACTAGCGTACCAACCAGACCATAGGCACATCGCAGCCTTAGTTTCTCCAGTCCCTTGTACTCATCATGAACCACTTGGTCAGACCTTCCCCGCTCATACTGCCATCCTCCGTCCGCCGCCCGCACAACCGTTAAAGGTAGGACGGACGTGATCAGCTCCTTGCAGTTGGCGCTCAGCTGGGGAAATGTCATCGCACGCACTAACTGAAAACAAACTGTTTTGCAGCTGGGAGGAAATTTTTGGTCAGGATGCAAATACACGTTGAACATGCGAATTTTTTCCAATTTCGTATTCTTGCTGAAATCCAAATCTCGTCCAATAACATCAAAATCAAACCTCAATCCACCAAACCTTCGACCTTGAGTTATATCCGAGACTTTGAGCGTCATTAACTCGAAATTCTTCAAGTTCGGTGCGAGCCGAAGAAAATTGTTGATGGACGCACTGTGCAGTCTGCGGTAGCCGCAATGGAATTCGTCATTATAGATTGCCACTTCTGCTTGCGACGTGCCGTCGGTAAATGATAGAGACTCTAGTTGCAGCACAGGGTAAGAGGATATTTCATGAGGATCGACTGGTATCGAGTAAACAATATCCGCTTCACTGGCATAAGGAATGACATAGATATCGAGCTTCAGAAGGTTCGGAAATGAGCCGCGGCAGAGTAGTGGCACAACCGCGCGGGATTGTTCAATCGTGATGGATAGCTGGGTCAGGCGAGGGAATCGTGCCGGCCACTTGAATCGAGTGCGCATATCAGCGATTAAACTGAACGAGACAGATTTGATTCCCATATCATTAACAGCTTCGGCTATTTTAAGCACGGTTTCACCTCGGTACTGCATGAGTCCTTGTTCTGAGACCCTACCATGCCACAGACAAGGAACGTCCCTCAATAAGGACTTCCATTTCTTATTGACAGTAGTCAGTGAAATCGTTTGGTCAATCGCCAAATTGCAGTCTTTAAAAATCTCGATCATAAGTTCGCTTGGAAGACAGGAAGCTGGATCTTTTCGTTTCGATAACCAGTCTATTGGGGTATCCAACGATTCAGCCAACAGATCAGCGTCAGTCTTCACCGATGCATCTTGTTCCCACCTCTCCCGTTGACAGCGCATGACTTCATCGACAAAATTTGGTCTCGTCGTCATGCTGTCTGTCCTTTATTTAAACTTGAAGGAAAAAAGATATAGTTTTGACGCCAAATGGTTTCATCCCTTGTCTAGAACAAGGGATTTTCCTGTCATCCCACACGTGACATGATCGCCGCATCTATAATCCGTGGCATGTTCTGCTCTGTATAGAGTTGTTGACTGGTCTCCTTTTAGTGTAGTGTAAACTTAATTTGAGAATGGTACGACAGGTACCGTCCTCGTTAGCACAGTGGGCCTTGTGTCGTAGTTTCCTTAAAGTTTTTACACCAAAACAAGGAAAGTGCATCTTCCTGCTTCCTATTCACCGGTCCAACTATTACTACTAGCTAAAGATAGGCATTGAGGCTGTATTGAGCCCGTGCATCTTCTAACCGGCATGCCTTCCATTCCATCATCTGGCTTGCAGCCCATGTCTCCTCAAAAGATCCATTTCAAATCTTATTCTCGTAGTTAATTCAGGGAGGGGCACTTAGGTATGCTTCAAAATATCATATTGACATCGAGTAAGTTCATCAAAGCAATAGACTTGTTCTCACATACTCATAGAAGATATCATCATCCAAAGCGGTCTTTTCTGGCCCAATAGCTGCCGATTGGTCAGCTGACCCCATGAAGCTATTCAGAACCGGGCTGCTACTCAGCGCCTGGTTATGCCATTTACTTCATGCTCTCCTCGGGTTTCCACTTGATTCTTTCGTGGATCACAGAGTAGTAGTGCGGAATAACGGTTTTTATATGCATTTTTCTGAAAGAAGCCGTTCTCAGATAGAAAATAGCATCGGAATATATCTTCAATTTTGATGTTCATTGTCTCTCATCTGATCTCCCCTTTTCTCAACATATTACAGCACGAAACATCATAGATTTGCTGAGAATACATTAGCGCATATCGGACGTAACTGATTTCAAGAATTACACGGCTTGATGTCCCGATCAAACCGTGTCGTCGAGTGCGGAGCTCCTCTTGTGCAACCCAAGAGTGTCAAAACGCGTCCTTTGAATAATTTCAACAATGACACTGAGACTAAGCAAAACCGCTAAGAACAATTCAGCTCAATTTAGCTCGTAAGAGTTCGCGTTGACATCAAAGATTCCTATGGGCGATCTCATTCTTACCAAGAGCAGGTTAACAGTTCAGATATGCAAGCCAAGTTCTAACCCTTGATGGACACAAAACTTGTAGAGCTTTCAAATCGCGCCTCTTTTCTCTTTCTTTTCTTCCTTTCAAAGACAGGAATCTCAATAGGTCTGTATACAATAGCAATATTCATAAACTTCCTTACATAGTAGTAGGCCACTTGCCAGGAATCTCGCTGTTAGGGCTGCTCGCGCAAGGTCCCATCACGCACGGCTGAATATGAGTTCGGAACATGTGGCGCTACACTGATCCGAAAATCTATACGTAGATAGAAATCATCATATCATTCACCCGGTTTCTACTAAGCGAGCCTTTTAATTTACATAGGATTTAGGCAACTTAGCTTGCTAAAAAGGTTTATGTTGATTTGATTATGTCTCGTACTTTCGATATCAAAAGAGACTTAGTACACATGGCTGCTCTCGTCGATTGCGCGCCTCATGTTCTCCAATGATATGAATCTAGAGAATGAGACCCTATAGCGAGGAGCGAAAGTACCTTTCTAGTTTTTGCCGGCACCTTGAAAGATGGTCTTTAATTCGCTTGCAGGACAATCGACCATTCCTGCAAGGAACATATAATATAGAAACTCAAAGCTACATTACAGAACCTTAAAAGTTGACAGAAAAAGTATTTGAACCCGGAAGCAACCACAGCATGTGAGAAATAGTCATCCTCCACTTACAGAGTGTAGGTGGTTTCTCCACTACTAGCCTAGTGTAGTCTGAGTTTTTGGTCTTCACCATCGACTCCACTCCAGAGGAGGCACGTGTGCTGTGGCGAGCGGGGGAGTTTGAGTTATTCTTGTTGTCACCTTGTTTGAGGTGTTTTCTCATGTATATATATAGTCCTGAATGTCCGTGAGACTGGCTATTGAGGCAGATAGACTAGATTCTCGGCTCCCCTTCCGTCTTCCATTCTCCCACGTCTATCCAGTCCATATATACATATATTCCCCACAATAGCAATCATTCCAAACAGAAAATCCGAGCTGCGGGCAGCAAAAAAAATTTCCGTAGCCATTTCGTTGCAGCATCGTCTAGAAATTGACTAAGACTTTCTTTTACAAGGCTTGCGCAGCAGCTTTTCCAGCAAGTCGACCGAATGTGAGACAACGAAGTGCACTGTTGCATGGTGGGTCTATAACAATTGTCAGTATCGTATGAGCTTTTGGGGGGCTGAGTAA
The DNA here is from genome assembly GCA_030556285.1 of Lipomyces yamadae. NCBI lineage: Eukaryota > Fungi > Ascomycota > Lipomycetes > Lipomycetales > Lipomycetaceae > Lipomyces > Lipomyces yamadae. The sequence goes on along the minus strand of JAKTPU010000092.1, from coordinate 45,299 downwards.
AAACTTGTCGCAGCGGAACGTTCGTAAGAACCAGTTCTCTCATGGAACATAGACCAACATACTCTATTTGATTTGTTAGTGTGATATAAAGAGAAACGAAACTAGGAGTTTACTTCATTATAGTAGAATCCGCTGAGTTCGCCAGCGCAGTAAAGACCTGAATTACACATTCATGCAATTAATTACGTGCAAACAATATAAACACATTGTTTATATTCAGTAGGGTCAATTCTCACCTGGAATAGGGGTACCAGTTGTAGAAATCACTCGGGAATCAAGATCAACTTTCAAGCCACCAAATGTAAACACAACCTTCGCAGTCAATGGGTAACTTGAAGTTCGTTAATAACAAATCCTCATTGAGCACTTCCGGAGATTTTGAGCACATCTTACCCGTAGAATGGTGCCACTCTGATCGGATTTGCCCAGTTAGTCTTGTTGGGCGTCAGACCGTTCGTCCTTTTACCGTCAAGAACCGTGGGGTCGAACTCTTTGTTATCAATCCTGTTGCCAGTCAATGAAACGATCTCTAAGATCTGCTATAGCCCCACTCACGAAGAATTGTACTCATCCAAAGTCTGCTTCAACTCCTGAGGATTGAGGCCAAGCTTTTCAGCAAGGTCTTCGATTGTGTCACCCTCTTCTGGTTCGAGATCAGTTGTATCGTAAACCCAGCCCGGTCTGAAGCGGTCCATGATTGGGGCGTCGGTGATGCTTCGGTTTCAGTCAGTTAAACGGACCTAAATAGATGTGGGACTTGCTGGCTTACAAGTACGCCTTTTGATTTTGATCTAATATTCCAAGATGAGTAACTGTGCCTTTGGACTCTCAACTGCTTCTGTTAACTCACCTCGCCATGTCTCGTAAGCGATGACTTCACAAGTCGCAAAAAGCCTACATTTGTTAGTCTAGAACCGGTATTTCTTATAAAAGATACGTACGATCGATTGCCTTCGTCGTAAAATCGCTTGGAGTGTCTAAGCAGATGATGACATGAGTCTTACATTATCCTGCCCAAGGTAATTTTCAACCTACTCGTTGACCACAATACCGAAGCTGTGACCCCAGACAGTTGCCTCTGGCTTTGAAGAACGTGTATCCACAAGCTCGCACTGTCACGGTTTAGTGATGTTCGATCGTGGCGGAGAGGATACTCACATGAAGCCCATGGAAAGAGCCCGCAGTTGCAGCGCCGACTTGTAAACCCATCTTGAGACCATAACCGGTGTTATACTTGAGACCTGGGGCAACTAGTCCCAGCTGCTCGGATCTCGGCCCAACATATTGTGCCATCCTTTCAGAAGCTTAGTCCCGGGTCGTTCGAGAAGGCTTTCATTACACTCACATTTCGCGATTTCCTTCAAACCCACCGCAAGAGAGCATAACTTGCTTGCCAAAAATTTGGGATAGGTAGCCATTGTTTTTTCGAACCCTAACCCCATGGATAGTACCGTCGTCTAATGTGAGTAGTTGCTCCGCATTTGTCTCCCACATAATTTCCACATTGGGGAACGATAAAATATGCTCAAACAGTTTGAGAATAATGGCATAGCCGCCACCCTGTTTGCAATGATTAAACGCTGAACAGGACACTGTGCGTTGAGTATACTTACGTCGCCCTTAGCAAAATTCTGGTCTAAATACGCTTTAAACTCTGTCTCGACCTAGTACTGAACCATGAAGGAAACTTACCAGTATCAAATCCAAGGTAAACGTTGTTCTCAGTCTGGTGCTGAACCTTGACGCCATCTGCCGTGAAATGTCAGACATATTCCCAGTTAAGCAAGCTATTATGAAGCTATTTACGGTCAAGCAGAAACTGAACTGTATGGGGAACTTCCGTTTCCAATTTTTCACAATATGCCTGGTCAGCGAGCCCGTTGCTGTTACAGTCAGATGATTCCATGCTATAAGGTGTAAGACCGCGAACCTAACGAGCTAGATATCAATGAGTCGTGGCGAAATCAAAAATCTTTCGCAAATTACTCACCTTCATTTCATTCTTGAAATTGCTGTCAAACTTGTTGTCTGCACAGGTGATTAGCATGGCCCTTACCACAATTGCATTTCTCTCACGACACACCTTTGTCCAGTCGAAAGAACGCCGGTGTCCATCTACAACTTCTTGTCAGCCCACGCACTTCTCAGCATTTCCAATACATAAAACGTCGCACCTGCTAGCCCCACATCGTTCCCCCTCTTTACCAGCCTCAATCAAGGCTACTGTAGCACTCTTTCCCAAGCTTTTGGCGTGTTCGAGGAAGTTCAGCGTGGTCATACACCCCTATACGGCAACGTCACCATGTAAATCACGCTGCCTTCGCTCAGATTGCTCCCTGTCTCGCAAACTTACAGCAAAGCCAGAGCCGACCACAATAAGATCATATTTTATGAGTGCCCCAGACGATCTGGTTATGACACTATCGTTATCTTCCATTATACAACGTTTGCCCAGTTTGTTTTCGTTGTTGCTTATTTCAATATAGGAGGTGTGGTCTCTACAACGAATACGAAGACAAGACAAAAGGATTCTATATAACCAAAGGGAAAGAAACTGAGTGTCTCTTTTGTTCGCTAGTCCCGTTCCACGTGATGCATGCGATAGAAAAACGCCATGCGGCGCGGACTTCTGGCGCGCGGACTTCGGGAGCGCGGACCTCGGGGGGGGGAGGCAAAAAAGTTGTGGGAATTATCTCCCCGTCGGAACACAGCCTGACTGATCTCGAATCTCGGTATTTTTCATGCCCCGACTTACCGGCACGCTCGGAACGTTTACCTCAATGTTACTTTTTGTTGACTTTTACTTGGAAAAATGCCATAGGGTGGTTCAATTCTCATTGCTTGGCGACATTGATATTGGCTCAGAGTAGTCACGCTTGGTTGTCAATCGTTTCTTAATGGGAAATTAGCTTCACGGCTGGTCGAGAGTCACGACCTTTTGCTTCCACTTCTCAATACATCAATATCATCTTTTTTCAATGGGGAAGCGAGCAAAAGCCCTTCGTCAGCCGTTCACTGTCTTTTTCTTTGCATAATGTGTCGCCATTCTTTTTCACCAGTCTTTTCATCAGTCTACCATCACCTTTGTAGCCGATCTTCACATTCTTTACACTTTCTTTTTCAACACTCTGAAGTACGATCACAGCACAATAGATACGACGTTTGGGCTAATTCCTGGTACAGTGATTCAAATTGCTCCATTGGCCCTATCTCGAAGTAGCTGGGACAAGGAGAAATCAAAGTACAAGATCGTTGATTCAATCGAACCGGAAATCGATGACTGGAGCGATTATGTGTTTGTTGTTCGGGAACATATTGGTACGTAAAGAGAGCCCCAGCAAAAGATAGAATCTCATCTTGTCCCAGATCAGAAATCCAAAAAGTCCACTACGTACATTGCCGTGAAGTCGGAAATTCTGCTGGAACATCCTGGGAGACAAGTTAAAGAATGTGAGAATTGTCAGCATCATGAACGCCAGGCCATCAGTTTCAGGGTTTCAGGGTTTCAGGGTTATTGGCGACGCGATGCCGCCCCCAATTACGTGTTGGCGACAAAGTATGGCTTGACCTCCGAAATATCCTGACCGACCCGAAGGGCGTAGAAATAGATGGTGTTTATGTAGCAGAATGAGTATGAGTTAGAGTAGAATGTAGACCATATGCTGTTACATCTCAAGGAAATGATATATGGTTGGATGATATGAGTGTTATTATCTGCCTGGTATTGTTTGGATAAATGAGCCTAAATATGAAAAGATGGCGTTTAGTTAGGTTATCTATGGAAACGAGCCTGATGTGGGAACTTATTGCTCCTGCGCTGCGATCAGGGCAGTAATCCCACCTGTGAAAGACTAGAAAGAGATGTTCGACAAATTCTGAATGATAGGGAAATGACTGTTCTGAGATATAATGAAGAGATCTTGCTATTAGGGGTGATAATGAATGATGTTTAAAATGTAAGCTAATTATTAGAAATTCAAGGGCTATTATGAAAATATATTATAGTGTATATCCGATAGAGAATCAACAGATATTGTATTTTTATATTATAATATATAGAGATAACCGCCAATATATGTATAGTGTTAGATGTTAAGTTTTCGTAATGTTTAATGCTAGCTATCTCCGCAAAAGTAATTTGCTCTCACCAACTTCTTTACTCCTAGTATACAGTAAGTAGCCTTTCTGGTAGATCCACGAAGTCAAATTCCGACAAGATAGACTTTCGTTAAATGTTTCCCAAGCTCTAACCCAAACCCTAAGGGATTGGCTTTCTTGCGTCTCGCATAACAAGAAATACCTTAGCACCGAGTTGTAGAATAATCTCGATCTTCCAGTTACACCCAACTGATTTAACGTATTTCACAGATAAACGAGACACAGGGAAGTGGCATTCCCGGACTCAAATAAAGTCAGGTCCCCCAAAGCAGCAGTTGATTGACTTTGATCAAGATGGCGGTGTAGAATCAGTAACATCTTCTGAGAAGCTTTACGTTGTTACTCTTTTTTCCACCCGCTCCATCGTTCAAAATTTCCCGTATCGAGGTTGAACAAATCCAGCATTCTCCCTACACTCTGGTTGACCAGATCCTCAACCGACGAAGGTCTAATGTAATACGCTGGCACAGGTGGAAAAATTATCGCGCCACTCCGTGACACAGACAACATATTCCGCAAATGAATGTCGCTCAATGGTGTTTCTCTGGTCACCAGGACCAATTTTCGTCTCTCTTTCAACATCACATCTGCGGTCCGTGCAATCAAATCATTGCAGAACCCGGAACTTATCGCTGCGAGTGTCTTCATACTGCAAGGCACAATGATCATTCCATCTGTGTGAAACGATCCACTGGATATGGGAGCTGCCATATCGCCGATATTATGGACGTGATCGGCAAGAGCCTTGACATTGGAAGGATGGTAGTCCGTTTCGTATTTGATGGTTGATTCGGCCCATTTGGACATGATCAGGTGGGTTTCGACGTTAAGATGGCGAAGGGCAATGAGTAAATTGATTCCCAGTATTGCTCCGGTCGCGCCTGTGATTGCCACCACGATCTTCTTGCGTGGCTCCCCTGCTTGGGGCTGACTGGCGGACATTGTCGGATTATGAGTATTAAGAGCGTACTCCAAGTTCTCGGAGCAATCAGAAAAGAGCATGGAACAATATCCTGTTTTAGTGCTGGCCGTTATGAAAGCGGTGGCTAATGGTCGAAAAGGGGTCCCTTTCATTAAAATATACCAGCCTCTACCTTCGTTACCCTATCGTAGCCATTAAAGTCATTTGTCTTGCTTGAAATAATTGTGGTGGTTGTCTTTGACTTGGCAATCGGTGCCCGGGTGTAGATCGGATCCTTTCGTAACGTATCTCCCGATGCGGAAATCGCATTCGTGGATCGGATCTACGGCTAGTGGACATCATCGGCCTGCCGGACCTGTTAGGCAGTCGGACTGACTATTCACGTCCTGCCGCCGTCGGAGGGAAGTGACAATCGGATTGCTACGGATAGAGCGGCCGGGGAGATAGGATGGCTTTTTGGGTGGTGCAAAAGAGGATTTCTGGGGACATAGTAAATAGTGATGTGGTCATAGTGTGGCAATGCATGGCTGCTGGTGTCATGATACTTCGGTGACGGATGTTCGGAATATGATCTTCATCCCGAGGCTTAGCGAACGCCAACCATGCCCCTATCTCCCCGGTAATAGTTACACCATGAATCGCATGATCGGGAGGAGCATAAGGACGAATATGTTAAAACCAGGCAACACAGATCAAGACAAAACAAATTTTATTCTACTAATTCGACTTCTGAAATCATCAACTATTGCAAAGCAGTAACTGAGAGCTATTCGAAGACACCGCGGCAACGAATAAGCAATTGCTGACATTGATCTCACTGTTACTGTAACTATTTCCAGAACTCTCAAGTATCGAAACATGTCTACAGGAAATCTCTCTGCCGCGTTGTCCCTGCGTACCTTCCTTGAAGAAAGTAAGGCGGAGGGAGATGTTGTGGAAATTGATCTGGAAGTGGATCCCCATCTCGAGTCTGGTGCCATATCTCGCCGTGCATACGAAACGGGTAGTCCAATGCCGCTCATCAACAATCCCAAGGGTAAAGATGGTCCAGAGGGTCTCTTCCGCATTCTTGGCGCTCCGGTGGGTGTCCGAAGTGATCGAGCAACTAGATACGCTCGTTTCGCGAAGTCTATTGGGCTGCCTTCCGACGCAACTGGACATGACATCATTCAGAAGCTTCTAGCCTCAAAGAAAGCTGAGCCCATTCCATCTGTTAAGGTTCACGATGCACCGCTCAAGGAGCATAAGATCTTTGGTGATGAAATCGACCTTCTCAAGTTGCCAGTTCCAAAGAATCACGCAAGTGACGGAGGCAGATATTTTCTCACATATGGCCTGCACAGTGTTCAAACTCCGGATGGTAAATGGGTGAACTGGGCTATTACCCGTTGTATGGTGATCGGTAAACGACAATTGACTGGCCTCGTGGACGTGAAGCAGGATATTGGGGCCATCTGGGCGATGTGGAAGGCTCAGGGAAAGGACACACCCTGGGCTTGCGCCCTTGGTGTTCCGCCAGCAGCCGTAAGCTCTTATCTAACTTTTTGATATTTTGTGTCAGCGCTATATGCCATTGTCCAGAACGCTAACATTTGAAAATTTTTAAGGCCGTGGCTAGTGGTATGCCACTTCCCAAATACGTGAACGAGCCGGATTATGTTGGTGCTATCACAGGAGTTCCTGTGGAGGTCATTAAGTGTGAGACAAATGACCTTGTAGTGCCGGCACAGTCTGAGGTAGTCCTTGAAGGAACTATCTCCGCAAACGAGACGGCGGATGAAGGGCCCATGGGAGAATATCACGGTTTTCTCTTCCCAACCAAGAAATCGCCACAGCCGGTAATGACGGTCAACGCGATTACTTATCGAAGCAACCCCATCGTTCCGATCGCTGTCGCAGGTCGTGCTCCAGATGAAACTCATACCGTTTGGGCCTTGTCGATCTGCGCTGAAATTCTCGACTTGTTGCAGCAGGCAGACCTACCAATCACCAAGGCTTGGTGCCCGTACGAGTCCCAGGCCATCTGGTACGTGGTCCAGGTCGATCGGAAGAGGCTTGTGGAGATGAAGACCACGCCTGAGACATTCTGTCGCCAAGTCGGGGAGATTGTTTTCTCTTCTAAGCCTGGTCGATTTGTGCCAAAGATCTTTGTTGTTGGCGACAATATCGATCCTAGTGACTTGCATGAGGTCGTCTGGGCTGAAGCGACCAAGTCTCAGCCACAAGCCAGCGACTTCTTCTTCGTGGGCAATTATCCAACCTATGATCTAGTGCCATACGCCACCCACGGCTTTAATCCTCGCGAGCCGCAAGCCAAGGTAGTCAGATTGTGTATGTTGCCTGCGGAATTCAAGACTTTGGACCGGCCATGGATTGAAGCTTCTTTCCGTGCATCTTACCCGGAAGAAATCAAGAAGAAAGTCCTGGATAGCTGGTCAGCATACGGGTTTGGAGAAAATCCTGTAAATCTTTAAGCATCAAGAGAGTCAGAGCTGTCATCGCGTTTGTACTGGAAACAGAGTGGCTATTTCGAGGCATGATACACTTGGTTGCCAAACTGGTGCACGCTTTTACTCACTTCGATTGTTTCTCAATCCCTGTAGCCAAGAGGTGCTAGGCCATATTTGTAAATTATTCCGGAGCCCCTGTCTCAGGTTTTGGTAATGGCGTGGTATAGAATGTTTCATGACTCATTGCAATGGATTATATATAGATGTTATTAGTACTAAATCTTAACCTTCTTCTTAATTATTTAAATCACTATTTAGATCTCTTATTTAAGTGAGAATTACTTCTTTTATAATATAAATTTTACTTTAAAACTTAAGTTATTGATTTTACAAACTAGACTATATATCTATAAATTTTAGGCTCAGGGATACACTCTCCTAAAAAGAGGGATAGCTATAAGGTGGAATACTAAATATTACTGGGAATAGCTTCAGAGTACAGTAAATATATAAGCTTTAAAAATACTGGTTTATGCCCATTCAATCTGGAGATCGTTTTGCAATGTTTTATGAAGAAACTGGAAAGCAGGCCATCATCTAGTGAATCTTCAGCTTCAATACTTAAAGCAGAAGATTGGAGATGTATTTGATTGCTTCTAAAGGAAGTAGTTGTTGATTATAATGATCAAAAGACTAAGAAGCTTAACGGTATGATGATGTCTCTTGCAACCGAGCTTATTCTGCTTAGAATGTGTTGCTAAGGCCTAGAAAAAGCACTTATTAACGAGCAGAAGCGTCATAATTGGAAGAAACTTTTACTAACGCTTCCTGGCGAGAACGACGGTGGTGCAATATTGTTTAGTCCTCAAAAGGTTTAGCAAGCCCGCGATCTTCAATTTCAAAAAGATCAGGAGATCCTTGACGCATAGGCTTAAAAAGAGGATAAAAAGCTTCAACAACGCCTTATAAAAGAGAAAAAAGAGCGCTTGAAGGCTGAGAAAGCCGAGATTTGTCAAAAAAATCGAGAAATCCGTCAAAATGAGGCAGCAGAAAAGCAACGCCTTAAGACTGAGAAAAACCTTGCAGGTCAGCTTGATCTACAGCTTCAAAATGATATAAAATCAATTCCGAGAACTCCCGCGAAGCAAAAGAACTGCTTTCCAGCAAATTTCATCAAGAATGAGGCTTCTGAGGCCTCTGAGCGTGCTGATGAGCCTATTCCGACAATAAATTGTCGCGGTCGCCAAATACGCCTTCCAGTACGTTTTTGCGACCAATTGATATGCCTAATAGCTTCTCCGTGGCTGATTTACTACTACTCCATAGATTTTCTAATTATTAATACTATATGGTGTTGAAAAGCTTCAAAATATTATATTATGTATATACTCATAAAATCGTATGGCAGATGGTAGCGTGCGGCAGGCGGTGAAGTACTGTATACAACGAGCCATTCGTGTGGCTAATTCCCTTGAAGTCGGAATGATTGGAATCAACACAGGGTCAATCAGGTCCTGCCTTGCCGTATGTGAACTTTTCTATATCTTTCCTGCGAAAGACTGACTTAACTTGGGTCTACAGTACACGTAGATTTGGCGCAGTGAAATGGGTTTGGGCGTGAGGGCAGCAAATACAGGATTGATGAGTACCTGGTGAAGGCTTTGACTATAGGTGGATATCCCTGATAACTACAATGAGGTAGACCAGTATTTTTCCCCCGCGGTTAAATACTTTCATATCAGGATACAAATTCAACAATGTCTCTGGATGTGGAATGCAAACACAAGTACTGCAACTAAACCCGGGCTTTTAGTGAAAGACAGAAGGTGAAAAGAAAATGATCTAAATCTCAGTGAACGACATTTGCTGAAATGAACTCAGCTTACATGAGCTCCACTGGTGCAGTCATAATGAGCTACCATTCCAAGTAGATGTTAATATTAATATCTCCTCATTTTACAGCTGTATTGAAAAATTTTCCTAGAAAATCCAGGTCCTGATCAATCATAAATTCCCCTAAATCCATGGCAGGTAATGGGTTGGCGGATTGAGTATTAAGAAAGTCGCTTGTGTAGCCCGAGGGCAAATTCGACAGACCAGTGTTATTGAAACTTGACTGGTCCAGATCTGTAGGGAACACTAATTAGTTTTGCGATACCAACGAAAAATGCATTTCTCTGACTTGTTTATCTTGATATTTGCCATTGCTCGCCAAAATCAAGTCGATAAAAAAAAATAGAAAATTGAGGAAGTTTGACATACTCAAAGCATTGAGCACCAGGGAAAGCTGTGAAAGGTATTCAATACATCGTCCTACGACACGATTTCCATAATCAAGTCGGTGCAAAGCTTCGATTGCCTTGTCAATATAGGGACGAGACTCATCGACCACACTCCACGCTGACGGATTGGCTTCGCGCTCTCTGGAAGCAGCCACGAGGGAGCCGAAAATTACCAATGCAGCATTGAATACTTGCATATCGTCAGCGATCTGTTATGTTGAGGGTTGAAGATATTCAAGAGTTCTTTACTTACTGTAATATAGTGAATAATTCCACGCGCCCAAAAGCTCGCGATGTGAAAAAGATGCTGTCGTAATGCTGTGGGCTATGGAGATGATGGAAACAGCCGATTCAACGCAGTTCTGCACGCTTGCGATATCCATCTGCATAATGATACGTTTATCCTGGTCACACATATCGCCGGTACTCCAAAAGGCTTCCAGGAAGCTCTCCAGTCGAGGTCGATGTAGCAGGATCCGTAGATTATGGTAGCGCATAGAGAGGACGATATTAAAACGATGAACGATGAAAAAGCGGGTATTCATTTTCGTCACATCTTCAGGGGTCATCAAGTCCTGTTGAATTTGCAACCCTAAAGAAGGCAGGAGTTTAGTTCGCCATTGACTGAGCTGGTGCTGCCCATCGAGAATATGCGATATCCAGTCTGAGGTGCTGATTGAGCTTTTAAGACCAAGATTGTGTCCATAACATAGGTCCAACACTTTGTACAATATGGCATATAATTGTCTGGATAGCATTAGTTGCTATAAATAAGGGAATATCAGTCAAAGCGCACATTGCAGCAGCATAAAAAATACCGTCAAATTGGGGAGAAGAAGCATTTTCATCGCCGGAGTTTAACATGTGGATATCCTTGGAAGGCGCATCTAATTTTATGTATGACTCAGGAATTGAACATGGGCGACCGAAAGTCATAGCGAGAGTTCTTACCCAGCATTAGTAAGATCTTTTCGAGAATCCGAAACTTTACTCACCGATCCAAGAGCACACAACCAAACCAGGTTCGTTTCCGAATTTCGCATTCCAGCGGAGAATGTCCTTGATTTGCATCGGGCGAATGTAAACCTAGCTGATACGCCGCAGATATAGCTAGTCCATGGGTGGTCCACGCTTGAACTGACTTTTGGGTTCCTTGCAGATACTGCCCTAGTATCAAAAGATATTGCACTTGTTTTGTCATGTCAGTAGAGAACGGAGCGAAAGAAGCTTGAAGCACAGGAGAAATATTAGCCTTTACCTACCCATCTCAAGGCTTGCACTACGTTTGGAGTCTCTGTCGCAGAGACCGTTGGCTCTTTGATAATAAACATCAGACTCTTTAATGCGTTCCTCTGAAGAAATCTCATCTTTGGCTGACAGGCTCGCAGATATTGCGAGCACTATGTTAAATAGCCCGAGCCAAGTCCGGCTGATTTTGTTGAATCCTTCGCGCCGCATCTGACTATATGTCTCACGGAAAGAGAGTTCATGGATGAAAGGGAGTAGCTGACCTGTCTTCTGGAAATACTGGTCAATCAAATTCCAGGCCCGATCTTCTGGCGGTAAAGCATATATGTTCACGAGTGTCGGGGCGGGAGACAGGCCTGACATGGCCGCTTCTTCAATTGATGGAGCTCGAGAGCGGGTCACGCTCACGACGCCACCAGGCCTTTGTATTGGTGGTGATATTTCCGAAAATGATTCGCGGTCGGAATTCGCCATTGCCATCGCTCGAGATATGTATCCCATGAAGGCGATGTTGGATGAAGAACCTACTCAAAATCAACAATCACGTGAATCTTTCTGGTTGACGCAGAACGCATACCGAAAAAGCCGCACTCTTCCTCGTCGGTAAATCTCATCGCACCCATCCCATCTATAGAATTCTCTGAGTTGTCGACCTCTCCCAGTACAGATACACTGTAGCTTCTCGGTGTGCAGGTGTTGTCGCGTTGCTGCTCCGGAGCTACAACTTCGGTTGGCAATTGTAGATCTGCGGTAATTACTGGGCCTTGCGGATGTGCTTGCTGAAGCTGTTGGACTGTTCTCTCAACTTCTCGTAATCTTTTTTCCAACTGAACGATGTACCTGACTTGATCACTATGCTTTCCACTGACGTTTAGGTGAAAAGAAAATATACCTCTTGCCCACAGTAAGATTGTTCGGAGACCCATCCTCGGAATAGAGGCACTCGATTCGGAGTTCCTGGCACAGAGTGCAAGGATTATCACCGCTGCACTTTTATGATAGGAATCAGTATTCGGTCTCCAAAACATGCGAGGGAAACAAGGGAAATGGAAACCGAGCAGTTGTTCTAACATCTGCTCGACATGGGGCTGACTTTGCTGCGTCAATTAAAACATACTCTCGATTTCCGTTGCCGGCATGAACTGCAGGCAGAAGTAACCCTCCGCCGTTTAGGTCGCGGTGAAGGGGACGGCATTAGATAGAATCACTTCGTTGTCATTCAAAGTCAATGAATTGTACGAGTAAAGCTCTGCTAACGAATCCAAACTCCCACAAAAGTTTGGCAAGGAGATTGGATTGAGCGACAAAATTTATTGGGGTCAGATACGCTGAAACCCTGAACCCTGAAGGATTTTGCAGACGCTCGGGCCCTTGATGTAATCTTGAGACCAACGGAAAAGAAAGGGATCAGATCTTACTGCACACAGTGGCCAAGTTGACCCTGCCAGGCAATTCACTTGGTTCTTGTGGGTGACTAATCTTGTCTACGTAATTCAGACAAATCGTCCCGACCGAACTCAGTTGATCATGCGCTTTGTGGATAATACGTTCCTCAGAACCAGTCAGAAAATACGAAAAGTCTCTTACTCAAATACCACACTCAGACATCTGGTCTAATATCCAGAGACAAAGTGGAGTATGTAGGATTGGAACAAAGCGATGAACATGATGCAGGGGAAATACAGGAGCATCAAGCGGCCATTTTCCCTCACTGGCTTTGTAGAGGATACAGGATTCCGTAACACTGAAGGCAGAATGACAACGAGTCTTTCCAGTCTGGTCGATGTGGGTGAGTAAAACCGAGCGTCGCGTCTTAGCTGCTCCAGAGGATAGAATTTTGGCTCAAACCCCTTATCCGATTTGCTGGGATAGGCGCCATCATGTGAGGGTGGTATTCTTCGGAATCCATGACTCGGCGGTAGACTATCGAGATTACGATTGGCTTGTACCGGTTAATCTACCCTCCACTCAACTGGAGTCTCTAACGGTGGACGTATGCCTAGCCAAGTATGTTCCGGATAACGATCATGTATTTCAACTTCCTCCAGCGATTCCTGGTGGCGTAAACGCGTATTATTAAAGGCGTCGTTTGAGCCTCACGGTGTCGGAAACTTCGGTTGGATTATTTTCGCCGGGTATGCAAGTATACACGTGGGTGGATTAGGAATGCTAGTTCGATAGTTGTCTTACTTCTCAGGGGCTGCCCCTCGGGCTGGACCCATTTACTTGTGCTGCCTTCGGCTTCTCTTATAAATATATTAATTGTCTTTCTTTTTCCTCTTCTCTTATATAGAAATATATAGATATTTATATGTCCGTTGTGATAATTATCGTCGAGTATAGCTAGGATAGCTATTAACGGGCGAGGTTAATAGGCTTCTGAGGTACGAAAGGCTTGTGAAAGCAAAGTCTTATAAGAAACAATAGAATATCCTGTTCGATAGAAGAACGTATACTCAAGTTATCGCAGTTAATTCAAGACAGTAAGAGAAAACTAAATACATGGTAAATGAGCGTCCTTATATACCCAATCCTTAACATAGTCGACATAGTGGTCTGCTGGCTATGTTCGTCGTGACTTAGCTCCGTCCTGGAATACCGCATCATTCCGGCGTAAATTACTCCATTCCGAGACATGGTGCGGCTCGAAGTTTACCATTCTGGACGACAAAGTGTTTTTATTAAATTCAGACACTTTGCCCTCTCGCACGTTAGAAGAATTACCAAAGTCGGCATTTGCTCGGTAGCAATAAAATTGAGATCAACACCAAGGCTGCACGACAGCTAATGTGAGAGAGGTCAGCAAACGCTAAAATAGAATATTTGTCGAGGAAGGCTGCCAAGTTTCTGGGCGTTCAAACCCCTTGTTCACGAGTTACCTCATAGCGTGATTGGCGATTGTGAGGATTTGAATCAGCACCGCGTGGCCGTCGGAAACATATATATCTAGCCAGCCTGCGCAGAATGCAAGCAAGAGTAACTGTCAGTAATGCAGCATTATCTCCAAAGAAAGACTAGTAAGAGAACTGTCAGCAGAGCAATTCTTGTACGAAGACTAGACGCGAGACGTCCCCATGGAGCGGTCTAACTTAATGAGCGCTGTGACACGCTCACTATCGCCGGACGCTAAAATAGAAGTACCAGCAACCTGGGCTGAATATGAATATGCACAGGGATATCTAGGCAGTGAGGGAAGGAAGTATGTTTATCAAGATTTCTACAGGTCCACAGATGACAAACTCCCTTAGGTTCCCTCGATTGTGGTATGACAGCTCATGCCAACTTGCTACTGTCGTCGCTGCTCCATCTCCACTGCATTCAGACATGGTGGGCGAGTTAGTGGATCATTTGGCAGATACTTGCAGAGACGTCATGCGTCGCAGCGGCATCAGTGAAAATGTCTGGGAGGGCCTCACTGTATCGAGTGCCACCACAAATCGCAAAAACACAGACGATGGGCTCACGATCAGGGAATGGGATGGTGCCATTAGTTACGTGGTCAATGATGATGCGAAGCTTATGGTTGCCTTTGAAGTTGGGGTGTCGCAGACCTACAAAAGCTTGCAAGCTGCAATCTCGTGGTGTGTTTGCGGCCTGCATTGCCGTCTGGGCATTGCGATGTATATTACTGAAAAGGATCGTGGCGAACGGCCCACTGTTAGGTACTATGCAAGCAGACAGGAACAGGGTGCGGCGATCCAGCATGCGAGAAAGCGAGCTCCGTCTTCTGTTGCGTCGAAACCCATTTGGACCGTTAGAATGGAACAATATTACGTGGTTTGGGTAAAGTGCGCGAAGTGGTTATTGAGACATTTTCACAACGGCGATAAGGCTCTGCTTGAGCCGACGACCCAACCCTTTGTAAGTGATCAACTGTGAATGCCATATTGGATGGTCCGGCTAATTTTCAACAATGCAGGCTATCGTAAGAGATGGAAGATTCTCTGGGCAGGATGTCCCACCGAGCCTCAGGGAAGTTGGAGACTGCGTCCCTAGTCACATTCTCGGTGGCAATGAAATTGTAAGCGCACCTGTAGACTTTTTCGACGAAGCTGGTTCGAGATGAAAACCCGTGCTGCGATTTTAAAAGCCAGGGTCGACGATAAGTCCAGGATTGCCAGAGCCCACTAGATTCTGAATAGATTCATCGTGTTCGTCGTTTTGTCACTCTGTTATCTGTCTGTATACTTTCTTCTTGCTTTGTGTGTTATCTGAGCTGTATATAATTATATTTTCATCGACAAATAAATTTCAGGCGTACGCGTACATCACTCCTCTGGCTGGACACGATATCGCCTGAGGGAAATTCCTGGCGATACGATATACGATATGACGGGTGTATATCGTATCTTATCCCATTATCGCACGCTATTTTAAGACCTCGGCTCCCCTACGTTACCAACGCGATCGGTATCAAGAAGATTGAGGTCAGCAGCAAGGTTGCACGACGACCAATGAGAGGGACGTCACAAACCGTAACATAGAATATTTTGTCGCCTGTTTGGCCTAGGATCCGGAGGAGATTTTGAGTCACCAAGACCGCGATCCATGGACGTTTCAAGCTGGTGCTAACGCTAAGAATACGCCGGGAGCAGCAATGTAGGTGCCGCAAGCCTGCAACTCTCTACGGTGCTTTCCATTCCGCCCCGCTATACCGCCCCGCTATTATAACAGGATACAGAGTAAACCTTATTGCACCTGCAAATGATAGTATATTCGCTGAGTAGTGAGTTTAAAAACATGCGAGATCAAAATATTTAAAGATTAAATCGTGCAATTAGCCAATTACGTAGTGCATTTGGCAATAGCAACTCATTGACAGAGAACAGGCATGAATGGATCACCGCGTTTTTCACTTGGCTATTCCGCGAGATGCTGCCCGCTCGCCTGAATAAATTGATTTACCAAATCCAATTCTAGCTGATTGCGAGGCGGATAGACCAATACAAACCCGGCAGGAATACCTTTCACCTTGCCGGCAAAAGGATGTAGCTCTCCCCACCGTCTCTCAATCAACAATCGTGCGTCTGACGGGTGCAGGTTGACATGGATACTGCCGTCGACCGGATGTTCATGAGCAGCTTCAAATTGCGCGAGGACTTCGTTGGCGAATAAGGCGTCGCTGTGTTTTTCGAGGAAGGACTTGGCGACTTTTAACGGCAAATGCTTGCCGTTGGCAAGAACAACATCTTTGACGGAGTAAATGGTTTGATGCGCTGCTATCTTGAATTCGTCAGGTGCGATTTGGTTGAGAACGCGATTGGGAACCGGCCAGGGTGCGACGATGGGATAATCACCTTGGCGATAAGGGATATCATCTGGTGACAGATATTTTCCAATTTGGAGTGAATCGCCCAACACGGACGCGAAATCTCGAGGTTTTCTAATGGCGAAGAATTTCGAGAACGAGGTCGTAACATATCCGACGATATTGTGGGGCAGACCGCCCGGTCCCAGACTCAACCAAGCCTTGTAATCCTTGTAGCCGAGATAGGCCACAATGGTGGATAAGCTGGCTAGGGCAATGGTCAAGCCAGGTCTTCCGATAGAGACTCTAATCATTGTGCGATGCTTGACCGATTCACTAATCGATGCAGAGCAGCAGCAAGGACGAATGTTTGTTTCCCAGCCTTAGCGCTGCGCAAGTTATCCGATGAAGTAATAATAATAACTCGACCAACGCCAGATATTCCGTTGACCTCGTCCACGAATAAATACCGGATCGATCGTGAGTTCTGGAGGTTAGGGAACCTTCCTTTGGCTAACTTTTCAGGGCGCACGGCCGCATAGGAACCAAAGCTCACGTGGCCCTATCACACTCTCTCGAGATCGTTGATCGGCCAATATGCATCTCAGCAACAGAACTGCATTATGCAAACGAAGCGATGTACACTGACGAGGCGAATGACACCAGTACAAAATTTATCTCCGGGGATTCTGTGTGAAGTTCAAACGCCGCACTGCTAGCGGCTAAGTGTGACGTCATGACGAATAGGTTTGAGGTGTGACTTTGCATTCTTCATTAACCATGTTGGAGTTAAGCTTGCCATTTGCACCCATTCGCAGCCTAGTAATGAGGAGAGTGCCTTCGTTTTGTTCGTTTTGTATATCGACAAGTCTGACTGCCGATTGTTTGGACGCGGATGCAAGAAGTAGTTAGCTGAAGCAGTCTACAGGCCCTGAAGAGGTGAAGATTTTTCTAGAAACTATTCATTTGATGACGTGCAATGTTAGTCATCACTTCTTTGCAGATGCCCACTGTCTTAAGCCAGGTGAGCCGGTGGGCGACAGCTGCAAGATTGCGTCATCACACGCTTATCTCCGTACGAAGTGGTTTGGTTTTGCAGATGCGCCGCAGACTGCCATATCGGCGCAAGCTTATTGCCGGAAACCCGGTAGCGTTGTTGCTATTGTGCAGGGTTAGGTCTGTGCCATGATACATCCAAGGGGGATCAGCCCCTGACCGAAGACAGGTGGCGGTGGAGGCAGTGCGCGGGGGCGGTGCGGGGGCCGCCAATAGGCGCTGGCCGAGGCCCGACACGTGCTGAGGCAGATTGCGTATCCGCGTCACGAGCGTTTGCTGACCAAGTCGCCAACACAACAACAACAAAACGTGCTGGCCCGAGAAAATTAATTGCCAATTAGTTAACGGTGAAAACAACAACAAATATAATAATAATAATAATAATAATAATAATTGACAACAGCACGCTCGCCTATATATACCGCCTGCCCCCTCGGCTTCCCCCCCCCTCTATACATTCTATATCTGCCTTCACCTAACACCATCTGTCGCTAAGAATTTCCACCGAGAAGCCGCCCTTTAGTACCGCCAATCGTTCTTACAAGTCACTAGTTTCTTTCACACAAAAAAAAAATGCACTCTGCGTCTTCGCCGTCGCTCGTTCCCGCCGCTTCCTCCAGAACACCACAATTCCTAAGACTCTCTGCTCCTCTCGAGTCTGAGAAACGCAATTTCTTGGTCCTGACCTCCAAAATCATCTCTGCGCCGGTCACTGATGAACAAAAAGTAGGGGTTGACTCGGCCGATGGAGCCGATGAGGTCCGTCCGCGGTCTGAATCCGTCGCCTCCACATCCTCGGACGTTTCGTCTAGTGCAAACATCAATGGCATCCAACTACAGCGTTGGGTGTCGAACATCGATATTCCGGAGGAAGCGGCCTTCTAATATGCATTTCATGAGCAACCATTTTTCTTGTACTATATGAGCCTGTGCACAATATCTGTGTGCTTGCATGGATCTTCGGTTGGCGTCTTTATAACATACATACTATGGATCTTATGACAAAAAAATTATTTATACAAATTTTGGGCGTTGGTTGGCTTAAACGGTAGTTTATGGATGGATGGATGGACGGACGGTGGACCAGTGGATTGTATTATGGTTTGTTGGTCTGATACAAGGGTTGTATGGGTTTATTGCTGTTTATATATGTTGGGTTTGTGCCGCTGTACTTGCTTTGTGCTAGAATAACATTGAATAAAAAATGCTAGTGGAACCTCAAAACATTATATTATGCGAAACATAAATCGCAAAGGACGGTGAATCCAAATTAAAACCGAAACTGTCATTACCAAACTATTTTCAAAAACGAAAAACTGCAACAAGCATGCAAAAAATTAACTAACCCCCTTAAAAGTTACCCAAAATACTTACATCAATTTACAAGAGGTGCCGGTGCCATAAGTGCCGTGAACTAACTTGACGGCTTCGTCGACTCGCGGTATTGCTTCGCACAGCCATAATGCACAACTGCGCGGTTGGGAAAAACCGATATGACACTGTTTCCCAGACGCTTGACACAGACCGGGCATACCCGCGTATCCGATATGACCACGTTCTTACTCCGGAGATCAATCAGTGATTGCTGCGTTCTGACCAATTCGGTCTTTAAAAGCGACGCGAGTAATCGGTCTTGGCTGACGCCCTCGTTCGTGGCCCGCAGGTGAGCTTCCAGGAACGGACCGAGTGACACCATCTTAATATCCGGCGGCAACAACTCCAACGCATCGATAGCAGACACCCGTGAGCCATGGTTCGAAAGTAACTCTAACGCGGCATCAAGATTCATCGGCGGCAGCTCGTTGTTCACTTGCGGAACCGCCGCCACCGCCATAGAATTGAGTGATGATGACGATGTCGACTTTTGTAGCAGTTGGAACCCAGCCTCCTTCAGCGGCGGCGACCCCGTTGCTAAATTATACATTGCCGATGAATTAGATGACCGTCTTGATAGCGACATTCGGTTTGATACCGAGAATCCATTGGCTATCCGATGTATGTTGCCAGGCGGTCGCAGATACAGTTCGAGCAAAGTGTGAAATACGCTCTTACTATTGGGAATATCGGTATCGTAAATATTCATGCAATATTCCTGCGCCTTATTGTAGTCTTTCATGCTGAAAACATATATCTCGAGTGCCCGTTTGTGTTCGCCGATCCGACTGAACAAAATCGCCTTGGCTTCCAGGAATAAGCTTGCTGTTCAACGCCACCATCAGCACATTACTCTTTGTTTTTTTTCAAATCAACTAACACTAAGTCTTTACTTACAGTCCCGTGGAATAATGCCGAGAATTTTTTCTGGCTTGTACTGTTTCGAATCCCGTAACAATTTGAGCAACTTATTGAGTGGTTGTTGAAGCATTTCGTCATCCAATGCGTACAGTTGGGCGTTCGTCTTGATTTCCTCAAGATAAGCTATTGCTAGTTCATTATGAAACTCTGGCGACAAGTCTCCCACAACAAACACTAAGTGCTCAAGATATTTGATCGTCAGAACACGGGATATTGGACCCAAGTACTTCACCACCAATGTCCGTGACAACGACTCGGCTTGTGGAGTATTTGCCATGAATATCTAAAAAACCAACATTAGCCTATTTTTCAACCTACTCTCTTTATAGTTTCCTATCACCGCTTACATCAATTCCATATTGCTCATCCGTACGAATAGGTCCTGTCGCAAACTCAAATATCAAATTGATATGCTCGTTGTCAAGCTTCTGCAAATATTGAACGATCGGTTCAGGACCGGCAAATTCAGTCATTTCCTCATTTGCACTAAGCTCCTTGAGCAGCTCTAGCGCATCCATATGCAGCTTCTTGGTATAATAGAAATCAACCAGTTCTGGCCATTTGGCATGTGACATCAGCTGCTGTCTGACAACGTCCTTGTCGCAATAATTAGGCAGTCGAACAAGCGGTCCCACCAGTTGTGGATTGATAAGCATATAACATCGAAGTAACGCGGTATCGACAACGATTGCTTCCTTGCCAAGATCAGCTCCGAAAGTTGTAGGACTCATCTTTTCGGACGAAACTAGCTCAAGATCTTGTCGTGTGATGGTGCCCGATTCGACAGATGCCAGGCGAGCAATCTTCCTCCTCGTGTCAATAAGATATATCAATAAGCATCGCACAGCTTTATGCAATACTTTGCCTTCCAGCGACTCGGCGGCTCCCAAATCTGAACTACTCCCGACCTCTGATGGCGGTGCGATTTTTGAATTCCTGCCGATCGACAGAAAGCTGGCCAGACCCTCTGCAATTGACATGGTTTCTGCCGCCGCCGCCGCCGCCGTTGTCGTCTTCGTCGAACTTGTGTTTTTCCCCCCCAAGATACTAGTACCACCCGATCTCGGCGACAGTATACTGGGCCGCAGAAATCGATCAAAGAACTCAACGTCTCTCTGTCTCTGGATGTCCTTATTGGTCGACGCGATCGATGCCTTGTCGGCATTACTTTCGTTATCGTCCTCATCGGCCCTTTCGACACTCTTTGCTGGTGGATTCCCATTTGCCTTCGTCCTTCCCGGCTCGGCGGACTGTGATTCTTCATTCCCGTCTTCATGGTGGCCATTCTCGCCCGCAAGTTGCTCGGCGTCATCATAATCATTATCTTTCCATACCACATCACCAGCGATAACTGCAGGATACAGCGCAAGCACTCGTTCAGGCGGTGCCGACACTTCTGAAAACATGATCATTGATTGCTGAAATTTCCACCGCTTAAAAAGTCGTTCTGCCTTCCTCATCTTGAGCTCTCTTAACTTGTCGGCACGATGAGCAAGAAACACATCGTCCAGTCCTTCGACAAGACTAATTGCTTCGTCCAACTGGTCCTTCTCCACCAGAATTTGTACCTGCTCTTCAAACGACTTGATACTAAGCTGCCAAATTTGCCGCGACGACGCAACAAACGGATACTTGCCATCGTGTAAGTGAGAGATGGGTGGGAAGTTGATGGACTGCAGTAGCGTGTACGTTTTGGGACTCCGGACTTCTAAACGCTTGCTGTTGGCCGTAATAGACACAATATACGGATACGTATATCCAAGCATTGACGGCACATCTTTCCACTTTAATGGTTTCGTCGTCTGGATAAATGAACCCGTCTCTGCTGATAGGAAAGCCGACGAGAATTCGTTTACAAGTAATGCCGAATCATCATCCGGTAATAAGGTCGCCAACGCGCAACCCTGCCGTCGTGCAGACGCCGATGCTGTAGAAGCTATATCGCCAATATTCGCCGCAACTCCGGCAATGGCTCCATTCAAATGTCCGACCGGACGCCCGGCAGCGAAAACAGAAGAAACGGTCGACGCCGAAATGTCGACCAAAAAGTAGTCGACAACCATTCCGCACAGAACTTTATCCGGGCGAATAAATGTTAGCGATCGTGGACGCTCGGGAATTGAAATCTCCCTTGAACCAATCAATTCCGCCCCTTGCCATTCGTACCAATGTAATTTCTTCTTAGCCGAAACCACTAGTCGCGAGACGGTCCTTTGAACATCGGCAGGGGATGGTTTTGCCATCAAACCATCATCTGACGGCGTGACAAACGGGCAGCGAAAATCAAAGTCCGACGACGTTGCAAACACGAATGCACCTTTGGTTCGATGTAGCCGCTCCTGTAAGGTATAGGTATCTAAATCGTACAGATACACATAACTATCACTTTGGGCCACCAGAACTCTTGCTTCTTCGAGAACCGCCAGCTGTTCAATAGCCCTCTTTGCAAAGTTATCGATAGTAGTCAATAACTTGGCCGGCTCCGATTGTCCTTCGGATAAACCTGTCGATGGCGGCACTGAATAAACCTTCAATGCGCCGGTCGCTAAGCCAACGTACAGTTTATCTCCTATAATCCAAAAAAAAATTTAGCCATTGCATTGCTTGTGCCGACAAAACAGGTGGGCATCGGGGCACACTCACTCGAGGCGAATATAGCTTGTATCCGTTCTTTCGAGCTTAGCTCCACAACCGGCACCGGAGCAAACGCCCGTAACATCGAGTCAGAGATATTAACTGTTCCCGTATCAAATTCTATATCGGCAAGCACACAAGTAAATGTCAGCAAATAAGGATGCGAGATGTTCAGGCTCCCGAAAATTTGCTTTCTCACTGGGTCACACTGTTCGGGATGGCAATCTTAAGGGCCGACAGTTGGCGTACCTGCTGAATAAAGTTGAGTGGAGCCAAAGCAAAGAAGGGAAGTGCATGCGGCGCCGATTCCTTAATTGGCGAGCTTCCACGTGATAGATAAGGATTAGGGTACCGAGATGCTAAGATCAGGGTTCAGGGTTTAAAACGGCTGGCTTCGTGCGGACCTCCAAGAACAATGACCCCACACAATAAATAATACGGCCAGTCACACATCAAGCCCAGAAATTATGATCAGCATAATTGAGGCAGTGTTTTCAGTTTCACTTGTTATTGCAATAATTTTACTAAATCGATATCGAATTGTTCCGAGCGTTACTCACCAGGAAACTGTGCCTAAGTTACCAGGCGCGCTACCTAACCTGCACACTACAAAACGCAAACGCAAGAAACGAGCAAAAGATCAATCCGAATCTCAATTTACAACAACTGGTACATCTAAGAACGAGAAGAATGGGAAAGATGTCTCCAATACACACGCACAGTTGATCAGCGATGAGGAAGATGCGCTTGCCCCCCAGGTCTCGCATGATTCAGCCGTCAGTGGGGATGCTCCGGTGTCAAATTACAATGGCGAATACACTGGCACAGAGTTGTCTAATTCATCCAGGTCTGACACAGTGGCGAATGCTCTGCACATCGAGTCCCGACCGGCTCGAGATATTGAATCCAACCTTGTCGGAAGGAAGTCAAGCCCCGAGAACCCGGAGCAATCACATGGTGGCGGTATACGTGTCCTTAAAATTGTCGGTTCAAATGCAAGCAAACCAGTTAAAAAAACAACGAAAAGTTTAGCAGAGTCGACAGAACTCACCAAGAAACAAAGACAAAATAGGAAAAAATACGAGGCCAAAAAGGAAGCCAAGGCAATCCATCAGGAGGACCAAGAACGACGGTTGAGAGAGTTCAAACAACAAAGGGCCCGAGAAGCAGTGCTAGAACAGCAAAGGTTAGATGCACAGAAAGTCAGAATAACGGCATCAACCCAAAAATATTGAGCTCACACAGTCGGATCGCAGCCGGTTGAGGAACACTCTAGGGAATCCGTACCTACTCGAAAGGGGGCATCCGACAAGAGACGACGACGAACCTGATATTCCAGACAGCAGGTTTGCTACTCCGTCAACACAGTTACCAACGACGAAAGAGTCACGCATGCAATAGGGCGAGTTTATGATTATGGCCAGCGCTTGGTATGTTAATAGTATGAACATTGTTGTACGATATGCGTTGTCAAGATATGTATGTTAAATGACACAAAAACACCCAAATACCAACATCTGTGAAGGAACCAACAAAAAGTACATACTACAAATACAGATCACAAATATCCTATAATATATCAACGTCAAATGAACCCATGCACAGCCTCTCAAATATATCGGGTCAACTAATAATTTGTTTCCACACCAGACCCACTGCTATCGTAGCTTAACCGTGAACCGTCAACGGATGTCGCCTTTTTGACTACCAGGCTCCTCAAGTCTCTGTTATAGTATTCGCTAGAGGGACGAGTAGAAGGGGTGGCCGTACGTAAAAGAGAGCTAGAAGATTTTCCGCTCTTGTCTTCAAGTTCATCGGGAGAGACTTCTGTCAATCGCTTGATATCGTTGTACCAGACCATCATTTGTTCGTACGATTCCGCCCGGAACATCCAACTGTGGCCACGGTGGAACTGGCCTGTTTGCTTTCCTTTCATCAAAAATTTGAATGAATGTGACGATGAGTCAGAGTGGTCAGAGACATGACAGTCTTGAAGCAGGAGAGACATGACAGGCGTAAGGTCGCTCTTGCGATCCGAGGTCTTGAACTCATGTAGGTACGTTGGTGTTAGAACATACCACGCGCTCGTGTACGATTTCAAATATTTCGTCCGCCGTTCTAGCGGACCAGCTCGTATCGGATTGGTTGCCGTACTATCACGACCAGGGTATGATATGTTCTCAAGTTTCCGGACCGGAATTGTCGGATCCACGAAATTTGGATCACGACGAACAAATTCATCCCACTCCTTCGCCGGCGGCAGACCAACAAGATTGATGGTGACATTGTGAGCAAAGTCGAGAGTGTCTTGTCCTTCGCGATTTAACAGTCCACAATATACGTCGAACGCTTGTTGAATTTCCTTGACGACGATCTCTTCCAAGGCCTTTCCGGATGTTTCGATATTTAAGTACGCCTAAAAAAATATTAACAAGAAAAGATTTCTTTTTGTAGTATTATTAACTTTTCACAGGTACGTACTTGATGCAAATAATTCTCTTCCTCGATTTGTTTTCGAAGTTGCTTCTCAACTGCAAGCTTGACGATATAAGGATCGTATTTCCCAGACACGAGGTGGGGATTAAGGGCCATGGCGCTCAGTGCCTCTGTCAAAACAGACACTTGCTTCTTCGTAAGCTCCTGCTCTTTCGCAACCGAGTTCTTAAAATCTCCAGATAATGCCTTGATCTCCTTAATTTTCAGCGCCAAGTCACGCCGTAACTCCTTCAGCCTTGGTGAGATCTCGCTGATCTGTCGGGCTGCATCTGCTGCGTGAAGAGTGGCCTGCTTGTGATAATCCCGTAACATCATTGCAGTATCCTGTATTCCGCCTTGCCGTAGGAACATGTCGCCTGTATCAGGGAATGGAACAGAGACGATCCCACCCAGTCTGGCGCACTCTTTGGATCGCGATTCCTGAGAAGCTGCGGCTATCTCGAAGTAGGCAACCAATTCTTTTAATACCTTTCTCCAGACCGAAAATCGTTGTGACAGTACTTCAGTCGGATTGCCATTAACAGGAACCGGGGTGAAGAACGCTGAATTCTCATCGAGCTGGCCATTTCCTCGGTTTGTTCTCGACGGTATCCTTATGGATGCTCGTGATTGTGCATTGAATGAGTGGTTTGTTGGTTTGGGTTGTTGTACAGGCTGTGGGCTGGCTGGTGATACTGGTGAAATGGAATGCGGAGATATGACAACGGACGGCATTTGCTGTTCACGTTCCTGGTGTTGAAGTTGCGAAGATTCAGAGATCGCATAATCGACTTGTTGTATGTCTGTATGTGACGGCGGCTTGCCGTATCCATTGAAGAAAGGTGTATTGGCAATTACTGGCGGATTTTTTTCGTCAACCCTGCTATCAATTTCATCGTCATCGCCATCAGTGTTTTCGTCTTGCTGCCGCCGAATTTGCCCATGCTGGGCCGCGTCGGGAAATCCGCCCGGCATCAATGGTTCTGCGTATCCAGCAGAGGAAGAGGAAGTCGATCTGTCGGTAGATAATTTTCGTGAGTTCGATCCTTCAGCAGGACTGTAGTATGCCGATCCGTTGGATTGCGCGAGAGCGGATGAGTCCTGGCCAAGCATAGACCGGCGTACTGAAGGATGATGAGATAACGGGTGCTGTACGCTGCTTGCAGTTGCAGGCACTGTATTTGTGGATGATGCCACAGATGCCATATGTCGAAGCACCGTGTCGCCTCGTTTAGCGTGTGTTTCGCTAATCATGGCGGCTGCTGTGTCGCAGACAGAGCCTTTGCTGTGTGTTCTTCTATTGCAAAGCACTTTCGCGATGGCTGCGTCCGCCGGTGTTGTGGCGGGGGAGGCAGTGCGGACGGTGGCGGTGCAAGTATAATACAATATCAATCCAAATAGTTATTCTAACTAACTACGCAAATTACGTATGCAGTGTTTCAAATTAGGTTTAAGTTTGCGCAACGCTATACCATTCTAAGTTTAGTTTGCTGACAATTAAACGGCGAATCTGATTTTGTACTAGCTCCATGAGGATAAGCGCGAGACCCGGGCCAACAAGGAAGTCCCTGAAAAATGTGAAGTACATTTATTTTCAAGGCCAAAAAAAATTCCATCCAAATGAAACTTCTAAGGACCTCCACGCGATTGTCACGATCGCCAGGATCAATTGTCCACGGTTGTAGTACCTTGTAGACAGACGTCGAACCAGCCCAAAAAAACGCCGCCAATTGTTCGTAGAGCCGTATTGAGTACATGCTGGCCCGGGCCCTTGAAGCTTGACTGATGCTGCATACGTCGATGACGTATCACCGCCAAAGGAGTCCTCATTGTCGACAAATATAATTACGCGTCGAATAGTTAACGTTATATCTAAATAATTACGTCAACTTATGGTTCCATGAAACACTTTTTTGCCGTGGCGCAGCGCCCTTTGCAGTACGGCACCCAATTATTACCTGTGACGGGCTGCAGATCACGCGCGATGGAACATCACGTCACCCTTCCAACTGAAGTTGCATTGTTGGACTGCCAGCACCTCAAACAGAACCGTCGGCGACGAAAATATCGTCACACGTAGATCCAGCAAGGCAACAAGATGCATCCGAACTTAACGTTGCTCATTGTGTATTTTCAGAAATTGCGATGCACTTTCGATGTAGTGGAGACCATGTGATCGTGCTGTCTTAACAAAAGAATGTTTTAGAAGAATCGGCTCGTTTGTATAAAATTTGCAAATAAAAAAACATAGTTACACCATTTTAATAATTTACTAATCTTTCAAACCGCAAAATTCCGCCAGACATATCTACTGTAACCAACAAGGTTTCTAAATTCCTCTAGAGCTTGTTCTCAAGCTGGCGCGAGTCCTTGAGCGCAATCATTTTAGTAATGACTTCGTCAAGGGGAACCATCTCTCCCTTGCTCTGCGAAGACGGGTCGTCGCGGTTGCGCACATTAACGGCCCGGGCATGCAACTCCTGTTCGCCGACAATAAGAATAAAGTTGTATTGTTGAAGCTGGCCATTGCGGACCTTCTTCATCAGTGTGTTTCCGCCGAGGTCCGAGTCAGCGTATAAGCCAGCATCGAAAAGAGACTGGCGGACTTCCTCGGCGTAAAAGTGGTACTTCACGCCGACAGGGATAACGAGAACCTGGCGAGGCGACAACCAGAACGGCCATTTCCCACCAAAATGCTCCGTCAAAATGGCTGTCATTCTTTCGACACTACCAAGGATGGCGCGGTGAATCATGACCGGTCGAGCATACTGCGACTTTTCACTACCCTTGTCCTGAACTTCCTCAGATGTCGCTACGTGGTATTCGAGATCAAATCGCTGTGGCAACTGGTAATCAAGCTGAATGGTGGCACACTGGTACTGTCGTCGCAGGGCATCGGAAATGGTGATATCTATCTTCGGACCATAAAACGCTCCGTCGCCCGGATTCAGCTCCCATGGAGCGCCGAACTTATCTAGCGCAGAAGAAAGCTTCTTTTCAGCATCATTCCATGTTGCAATCTCTCCCAAGAACTTTTCAGGCCGAGTGGAAAGCTCCAACTTGAACGTAAATCCAAAGATCCCATAGACATGCTTCAGAAATTCGAATACCCCAGTGATCTCGTCCTCGATTTGCTCTTGCGTGCAAAAGATATGAGTATCATCCTGCTGGAATCGGCGCACGCGAGTGAGACCGGTCAAAGCACCAGAGGCCTCGTTCCTATGCAACACGCCAAAGTCTGCCACCCTCCACGGTAATTCACGGTATGACCGTTCGCGCGACTTGAAAATCAAGCAATGGCTGGGGCAATTCATTGGCTTGAGCGCAAAAGTCTCCTTCTCGATGTTAATAGCAAACATGTCATCTTTGTAGTGCTGCCAGTGACCAGAAGTCTCCCATAGCTTGGAGTTGAACATGTTCGGCGTGATGACCTCTTCATAACCACGAATACGATATTGCGACCTCATGAGCTCAAGCAGGCTGTTGTAAATGCGAGTTCCGTGAGGAAGCCAGAAGCAACTACCGGGTGACATCTCATGGAAGAAAAATAAATCTTGCTCACGACCAATCTTACGGTGATCTCTCTTAGCAGCTTCTTCCAAGAACTTCAAGTACTCAGTCATCTGCTTAGGATCAGGGAAACTGACACCATATATTCTCTGCAGTGAATCGTTGTTCGCATCACCCAAGAAGTATGAAGCAGAATTCTTCAGGACTTTGAACGCTTTGACACGGCCAGTGTTGGGAACGTGAGGGCCGACGCACAAGTCAATCAGAGGACCGCATCGATAGACAGTGGTAGACGTGCCGTCAGGAATTTTGGAGCCAATGATAGTCTGTTTGTATTTGTTATGGCTGAACATCTTGAGCAAGTTGTCCTTTGAGACAACTAGTCGCTCAAATGGTTGACGCTCCTTGATAGCATTCTTAGCAATAGTCTCGAGGGATGGGAAATCAACCTGCGACACAGCTCGACCCTCATCGATTGACATCTCGTAGAAAAATCCATCGTCCGTAGGTGGACCCACGCAAAGATGACAGCCGTAATGTCTTTCAGAGGCCTCACCGAGAATATGCGCACTTGAGTGCCAGAATACTCGTTTACCTATGATTCAGTAAGCATGAGTAGCGTCCTGGACCAAGTTTGCTACAACATTGTGAGACAAAAATACCTACCTTCTGGGGTGTCGAAATCAAAAAATTCAACGCTGCTGTCTCCCTCAAACGGCCGCTCCAAATCCCACAAGATATTGTTGACTTTGGAAATAATAATTCGGTCTGAAAGAGACTTGCTAATCCCACGAGCAATAATCATAGGAGTGGTCTCCCAGGAAGTTCCAATCTTCGTGGTCCCGTCCTTGAGAGTGATCGTGATGTCAACGCGAGGCTTCTCTGCGGTTATGAATTATTAGATCCAGAAACTACTTATATCACAGTTCTAAGGCTACTGACTGGAAACTTCGTCATCGTATTGCCTCTTGAGCTCCTCGAACATCTTGATACGATGAGGGATATAGTCAGGTTGGGGATTTATCTATGAATCCGCCGCATTAGCACCAATCGACCAGATTCACGAAGTTCGTCAGTAAATTGATACGATATATACCTCAAGAGGAAAAGACCCTTCAGCAGCCCCAGATTTCTTAGACTTTGTCGTCTTGAGTGCCTTCGACTTGGCAGCAGCGTCCTTGGCCGGATCATTCTTTTCGAGAGACACGTCGGCCAATGTCGCTGCAACTTCCTTGACCACCTCAGACGCCATTTCGGATCAATATAGAGTTAGAGGAGAGGAAAATGTCAATTGAAAAAAGAGCCAGCCAGGGAACTCTTAAGGGGGTAACTAAATTTCTAAAGATTATAGTTGTTCCTTTTTCGAACCTCAATTAAATTTTGACTCATCGGAGATGTTACTATTTCATCAAATAAAACCCCTAACCTCAACTTACTCACCAAGGGATTATTATATTGGAGACATAAATCTAATGGAAAGATTTTCATCACCGAAACAAAATCGAAGAACCTCTCAGTTATTTAGGAAAAAAAATTATAAGTAGCTATTTATATCAAAAGAGGCGATTCGGTTCTTATATAAATATATATTCTGAGATTCAAATACCAACTTCAATATATATGACAAACAACTTGATTTTTCATGATACAACGTAGACACAAATCATATTTTGGGAATATGTAGACTCTTACTGATCATAGCACAACCGCTTATGAAGAATAACCCCACGGCAGGGTGGACCTCATACCACGTACCGGTACCAACAACACCATATGGAATGTCCTCTAGGATCCACTTTCGGTGTACCCAGTAAGCCATTAGAAAGACGAGACTGAGAGTGGTTGGTATAGGAGTACCTTCAAAGTACTTGGACTTTCCGGATTTGTCCTTGGGCAGATTCGCCACGGTGACGTTAAACCGGGCTAACCGGCTCAGCCCACAAAGAGCAAAGTAAACGAGGACGGCGTTGTCCAATGCGGTGCGAAAACCTATGGTAAATGCACAGCACGATGGCGCGACACCGAATGAAATAAGATCAGCAAGCGAATCCAGCTCTTGGCCCATAAGTGAGCTTTTCTTTCTTAGCCGAGCAACCTTTCCATCCATAAAGTCAAAAAATAAGCCGAATGGTGTGAATGCAATTGCGAGCCACAAGTTGAAGCAATCGTTTGGATCTCCAAGACAGTATCGAAGAGAAGAGAAGATGCTCATCAGACCACAAAGACCTTAAATTAAGTAAACGATTAGAACTGTGAGCATATTAAAAAACTGTTAATACATCAGCATACCATTTAGGAGAGTGATAAAATCTGCCATATGTAGTGTCCTGTTGACGGTCAGTCATACTCTTTCGACGAATTCAACCTCACTGAGCATTTCAAGGGTCTACCCCTAGCTCTTGTGACATACCTTATTAAACTAAAGTGCCGATCATCTGTCGTGAACGCCTTTAACTGTGCTTCCTCTGACGTGGTCGCTTTTGAGCCTTACAAGGTCACAATTAGCAAATATTGATCTTATTTAGACACCGGCTAGGTGTAACCAGCATCAAGAGAAAATTCCTATCCGATTCATATTTCCAAAAGATCGTGTAATTAAATAGAAGACATACCACCATTGGGGTGAACATCAACATCGTTCTGCGGTTTTCGAGGACGGGGCACGTCGTCCGATTTTTTGTGATAGTTCATAGTAGTAGGAAGGGTCGCCGAGTTGTAAATTCAGACTATTTTACGATCCGCCGACGGAAGCGCAGTCAAGAAACCAGAAAACGCGATCAAGATATATATTTTTACGTCGTGACTAGGACCTCTCGGAAATTTGATGACGCGGACTGTGCTGCGAACAAAGGGTACGTTTAACCCGCCAGTTGACAGAGCTTCACATGCAGTGTTGCTGTTTTGGTGCTATATTTAAGCACTCGCACGCCGCTTCTGTTGAGCTGGAGTTTTCATACGACATTTCCCCACCATCGACCAGCGCATAATAATCACAGGCCTTCGGCGACATCTTTGATCATCTGTTGGATGCATCCAAGGGCCAAGCGGCTTCATTTGGCTGATGACTACAGATCAGCAAGTTACAGTCGTACGGCAATATACTCATTGTTTGATGTCCCAGATGGGCCAACGACACTTTGACCGGCAGATACCTCATATAGCTATACGATACGCTCTGCGAGCTATATGAGAGAGTAGCGTATTCTTATACGACATGCTTCTCAAAGAATGGCAGTCTGCTCCGATTCTCAGTGTGAACGTGTCTGGTGGACAAGCTTTCGAAGGACGCGGCTTGTACACCAAACGTACTGATGACTGCATCTGCGCTGGAGAACTCATGTGTGTTTTATGTCCGACATGCACGTAGATATGTGCACGTACGATTGGCAAAGAACACATATTATGAGACTCGTGTGCTTAGTTAACCAAGCGCGGATATCGCATCAGCCTCCATACGTAGGTGCGTCTACTACACTTTTCGCCCTCGCCCTTGGAGCGTCACTACAAACTACAAATCAGATTTGCGAGAAACGTGCTTCGACCTTCGAAAGCGAGCGACCTTCGAAAGCGAAAGTGCAAAACACGAGTGCATGCTCTAGCATGTTAACATGGATGAATTCTTTTGCTCCCAGAACTAATAAACCCGCCCCTGGAGAGGATAAACAGTGATGTTGCAGCGATTATGCCGTAAATTTAATTCAGTCCCACCACTGGTCGTTTATGCCTTAGACACGCAGTCGTTTGGGTTGTGCCTCGATAACTAATGACGCGCGACAAAAAGGGGGACGCGCCAACGCGTGGCATTTTTTGTACCTTATTATAGCAACAACGCGAGGCTGATATCAATTTGCACGCTAACTTAAGATTTCAAGCCCGTGGTTGCTAATCTGCCCTGGCTTGTGATATTTCTAGCACAAGCCTTGTTTTTCTCGCTAACGGGCGCCGGTCTCACAAAAACTCTTTCGAGGAGTTGGTCCCATTCCGTCTCGTGCCGCCTGCCTATCGACAGAAATCGTGAGATCCCTCTCCTCCAGACTTTTTATTCCCGCATCACTCTTTTTATACTCTGTCACTCTTTAGTACCGCTATTATTGCCAGTCGCTCAAAGAGGGAAAACAAATATATCGATCCTTCCCCTGTACATCCTCGTGCTAGTTGTTTCGATCGGTTTTGACGAGGGGTTTTCATTATTGCCACCAATTAAAAAAGGCTCGGATATTTGCGGAAAGGGATTAATAACAACACTCATTTTCACGTACATTCGTTTTGCCCATAGCCAGATATGTTTCGGTCCATAATATCTTTGTCACATATTCCAATGCTGTTCGGACTAAGCTTGCTGTTGGCGCGTTTCGCCCCTGTCGACGCCTCACAACTGACGTTAGTTGGATGCTATTCCTCCTCGGGTTCCTTAGTATTCAATTCAACATATCAATATCAATCTAGTAGTTGGTGTCTTAACGATTGTGCACCAATGGGTAATGCAGTGCTTGGTTTGACAAATGGCGGTGACTGTTGGTGCGGAAACGCAATTCCAAGTGGCCTTGCGGATAGCAGCTCTTGCAACGTCCCGTGTTTTGGATTTGGCCAAGACGATTGTAAGTTGACGAGCGTTTTTGCGTACTTACCATGGTTGGACTTACAGACGATCAGGTGGTGGACACGGGTATTTCACCATTTATCTTACCGGCGTCGGCACATTGGAAAATCCTAATGCATTGAGCGAGAGCGCCTCGTCGTCATCCGTGTCTTCGACTTCCTCTAGCACCTCTGCTGCTGCGAGCTCGACAGCCTCGTCGTCGTCGGCAAGCGAAGGGACATCTACAACAAGTTCTCAAAGTTCTCAATCCACCTCAGTTACCTCCTCGGCTACAAAGACGACGAGTTCGAGTGAGACTGACGCCACGTCTTATGTCACTGACGGCGTAACAGTTACGACTACGCTCCCAGCAGGTCAGTCATCTACTGGTGCTGCAACTAGCGCGACAGGAGGATCTTCGTCTACAAATTCCGGCAAAAATTCGAGTTCGTCCCACGGTTTAAGTTCAGGCGGAATTGCTGGCGTTGTTGTTGGCGTCATTGGCGGCCTGGCTATTATTGCTGCACTAGCTTTCTTTTACATTCGCTATCGACGTCGCCATGACGATGATGACGACTGGGCAGATTACCACGGTGGAAAGTCACGCCGTATAGGAGGAGCGTCCACCAACAACCCCATGGTGGCACCGTCAATGCCACACGACAAGTTATCGTCGAATTCATTCAATTCGGGCCGAGTTGCAATTGTTGACCAGCGACTAAATCCTGTTATGATGGAGAGACGGTTGAGTGATGGCAGCTTGTCTGACGAGCAAGATTATAGCCGGAAAATATTGAGAGTTGTCAACGTTGACTGATGCCAACATCCATTCAATCGCCAGTGACGGAGAGGAAACTTATTTTGGGTGAATTCTCTGGGCTTCTGCGAGCCTCCAATTTATAAAATTATATATATTATGTACAGGTATGGAGACCGGACCATCGGACGGTCGTTTTTGTGTGTTTTGATATGGAGTTATTAGTGCATGTGGATTTTCATTTCATCTACTACCCTATATTGGCAATATGTGCGCACCTTCCCATTTGTTTTAAAATATATCATTCCACATGGATTGTATTGTATCTTATTACATATCTGTAGTTACTCAAAACGTAACAACAAAATTTGATCAACGGTTTAATTATGTACATGATTGTGACACACTGTTTATTATAGATAAAGCGAATGCATATATTTGACATTCTCATACGTGACTACATCGACGTTTCTCCAAATATATCCCAAATCTTGATGATATACAAATGGATGATGCTCTCGTGCTTTAAACATCTCACAATGCACATACACAATGTTACTAACAACAGAAATCCGCAGCATATGACGCCACCCATCCACCGCATGCAAAAAAAAAAACACCCCTGTTAAAAAACTTTTTTTTTTCCAATTGCCGTGCAACCAAATAGTAAAGAATTATTTACCAGAATAATTTGACATTCTGTGACGTCGGATGTTGAGCTCCATCAGCACTGTTGCACTTGCAATGTCGCCTGTCGTCCAGTCGATAACGTTGCAGAGACGGTGACCGCGGAATTTCGATTTTCGCTTCACACGACGGCCTCCTTCAAGTTTGTGCAATGACTTCCAATCAATGGATTTCGCCATATGCTGAAGTACAGCTTCGTTGTCTGTATGTGGCTGCGTGCACGATATGTACACTTTCAAGCTCGTTCGGACTGAGGATATAAACTCGGCCAACCAGGGCCACTGTGCACCTTGGAGTGACTGCTGCGAATGCTGATGATGTAAGAGCGGCGACGTCGACATCATATTATTATTATTATTATTCGTAAGAACAAACATGTCGTTAGCGGTACCCTGAACAAGCGTCTCATTTGCATTTTTGCTAGGATGGGGTGGCGGTGCGACCTCAATAGCAAGGCACTTCAGACGCGGCAACACTGGCACGTAGCCCTGGAACAGCATGTCGAAATTCCAACTGCCCAAGACTAATTCCTCCAACGTCCCTGTGTTCTGTTCAAGTAGCATGCGAATCGCGTACAACGTCTCCCAGACAACAGACTTGCTAAGAAAAATATTGCCTGAGCCATTGATCGTATCGTCATTGACTTGAGGCGCTCGGATGGTTAGTCGTCGGAGCTGGCGGAATATGTAAATGTCACCAAATTGGAGTCTCGACAACCGCTCCAACGATAATGACGTGATTGTTTTCGGCACACTGTAAATGAATGCTGACAACTGTGCTGAGTCGCCTTGAAATGCTAGACACTCTAAGTTTGTGAGATGGCGTAGTAGGTTCCGTACTCCTCGGAAGGCAGCATCAGGCGGCATTGGAAATTCCGTCATACCGTCTTCTGTAGATGTAATGTCCTCGGGTTGCAAATCATGACCGACCACGGTCAGAAATTTAACAAAACCAGCTAATTGCGGATTTCTAAGCAAACCTGTCAGCTGTACCTTGCCTTAAAATAAACTGATTGTCAAAAGTTCCTTACTCTTTAAACGTGCGCTTCAGTAATGCACCGCTCCCCTTTCTATAACGTTTTGACGACGGATTACTGACTGGCGCGTCGTCAAGTAATGAGTCTCCGGCCAAACTGTTGTCCTGTAATGCGGACGTATCATTATCGACAGAGATGTTCTCAAAAAGGTCTACGAGCACCTCGTCGCTGTCCCAAAAATCGGTATCTTCATCTGAAACCGTCCCGGTTGGGTCCCTCTCCTCACTGCAACTTGAACCACATTTCGGAAGAAACAATTTTAAATGCCGGTACATTTCAACCGTCAAGAGACCGTTCAGATGCTTGTTTACCAGCACCGAGCCGTAAAAATCGCTCCCACGAAACCCTCCATAGATCTGCAACAAGATCTCGTTCGGCAGCGATAATAGACTCGGCATTTCCTCGCTATCTTGTATTAGCTCCTTTTTTGTATCCGTCCTAACCGAATGTTATGACCTCATCCGGCGCTCCAAATGAAGTGAAGTGAAAAACGTTTTATTTCACAGTCGCGAGCACTTTTAGCGGTTGATGTTAGCGGTGGGGGACTCAACTCACAGTAACATCATTTCCCCCTGAATTTATTGGGACTTACCCGGGTTTGAAAATTTTGGAAAACCAGTTATTAGCATATTCTCGCTTTTGCCAATGTTTTAGTTAGCAAAATATATTCGACATGCGCTCATTTTTATGATCCGACGAGTGTGTGCTTCAAGAACCGTTCTAGTTAAATATTTGTATCTGTATTTTCGTCGAACCCAGACGAATTTCATTCGGTCCTATACAGCATACGAACGTCAGCCGGCGCTAATCAATAGCACCTACATGGAGAAGCCCGACGAATCTAAATACATCTTCCTCACGGAAGGCCGAGCTACGGTACTATATGAAAATGAGAATCAAGTTTTCTATAATCCGGTTCAGCAATTCAATCGCGACCTTAGCACGTGCGCAATTCGGGCTTGGTCGGAACTGTATGCTGATAAGAAGACCGCTGCGAAGCGAAATCAGCGGAAAAAGCGCAAGCTGCGAAATGATAAGCAGAATATACCCGCAATCGAAAACTTGCAAACTCAGGAGGAAGTTGATGCCCTGGAAGATGGAGGAGGAGAAGGTGCTCCCACCGCAGCGGAAACAGTGTCGGAAATAAAGGCTGATGAACGCGCCCAGGGGGCAAGTGAAAATGGTGCGCAAGCAAATCAAACTGAGCGAAAGCAGACACCTTTTATTACAATATTAGAGGCATTGTCTGCAACTGGTCTCCGCGCCATACGGTATGGTGCGGAAATCCCACTTGTCAAGACTGTTGTTGCAAATGACTTCTCACCGGCGGCTGTGAAAGCAATTGAACGAAATATCGCTTACAATGACAGTGCTTCGGGAGTTGTGACTGCTTTCCATGGAGATGCGAATGCCGTAATGTACTCGCACAAAACCAAGCCGTTCCATGTTATCGACTTGGACCCTTATGGCACCGCGACCCCATTTATCGATGCAGCCGTACAGGCAGTCGTAGACGGAGGATTGCTACTCATTACTTGCACTGATCTGTCCATTCTAGCTGGCACGGGGTACCCTGAGAAATGTTTTACCAACTACGGTGGCATGACTTGCCGGACTGAGTTTTCGCACGAATCCGCTCTACGCTTAGTATTGAGCTCTATTTCATCAGCTGCAGCACGATATGGCAAAGCTATTGAGCCCTTACTTAGTCTATCGATCGACTTCTACGTCCGAGTATTTGTCCGCGTCAGAAATTCGCCGATCCAAGCGAAATTACTGGCTAGGTACGGTCGCTGTTGAAGTGTCCTAAAGGTGCCGGTGCTAACTTACACATAGCCAAACTATGTTAACATACACTTGTAGTGGTTGTGGATCAACATCATATCAGCCTTTAGGTCGCGTGTCGATCAACGAAGACGGAAGCCAGAAGCATTCATTTGCACAGGGCCCGCCAGTCTCATCTCACTGTGACCATTGTGGATTTGTGCATCATGTACGTTTCGCTTGTAGAAATTTCACACCAATATTTCTAA
Organism: Lipomyces yamadae; assembly: GCA_030556285.1. Taxonomy (NCBI): domain Eukaryota; kingdom Fungi; phylum Ascomycota; class Lipomycetes; order Lipomycetales; family Lipomycetaceae; genus Lipomyces; species Lipomyces yamadae. The sequence goes on along the minus strand of JAKTPU010000092.1, from coordinate 7,929 downwards.
TGGCCAATTTATGTAGCTCGGAGGACCAATGTGGGCTGGACCTCTACACAATAAAGACTTCATCGACCGTGTCCAGAAAATTGCCGAAACATTAGATCCAGAGATTTACAAGACAATTCCACGAATCAAAGGCATGCTGACGCTGGCGAAAGAAGAACTTGACGATCCGTTCTATTTCACAGCCGCCCATGTGTCTTCCACCATGCGCTGCTCATGTCCGCCAATGACAACCATGACATCGGCCCTACTCAATGCCGGGTACAAGGTGTCTCCTACGCACGCAGTTCCAGGCGCCATCAAGACTAATGCCAGCTGGGCAGTTATATGGGATATTTTGCGCGAATGGATAAAGACGAATCCTGTGAAGGAGAACAATATCAAAGAACATTCTCCCGCCCACAAACTACTGGAACGGCGAGAGCCAAGGTAGGCACCCTTTACTACAGATCAACTTTATGAGACATTTTACTAACAGCACACTACGCATAATATAGCTTCCCAGTCGACTTCACCATGCACCCTGAAGCCAATCCACCGTCTCGAAGAATCAAGGTCGCTCGTTATCCTCAAAATCCGCCAAATTGGGGTCCTAAGGCTCGGGCCAAAGGCGATAAGCCGTTCAACAACCACAAGATTCATCGCCCAGGTTCTGACCCTATTCCAAATGCTCCCAAAGCATGCCAAAATGAAGATGAGAATCGAGATGTTAACGCAAAGAAGCAAAAAACAACGTAAAAATACGCAAATTTACCCCATGTTGAATGAGTATGGTGCATCCTGGTTGGTCCCTCAACTGTACATAATAGCGTCACTAGTATTAAAATGAAAATAAAAGTAATCGCTAGATTATGCTATCAACTAGCACATGTCCTAGTAATGTCCTGTTATTTTCCAAATTGATCTAAATAAAATTGGGGTAACAGATCTGGAGGAATTTAGTTCAGTACATCCTGGACTTTGATTCACGATCGATTCCTCCCCGGGTTCTGGCGAATCATTTTGAACCCTGAACCCGGAACCCTGAAACCCTTAAAAAATTCATTACGCGGCATCCAGAGCTCAAAACAAGTAGAGTCTCTTCCCGCGGCCAATGAGGCATTAAGCAAACGCCGAAAGGCGAAAAAACTCGAATTCGCGAACGAGGAAGTCTTACTCTCCAGGAAGGCGTTCAGGTGGGAGAGCAAGAAAGGGGGGAAGATGCTGAGGAGAGCATTGCGCCAAAACCCGGCGATGTCGCACGTGCGGTCAGCCAGGCCATAATTCGATACGTACTTGTAAATAGATGAAAAATGACCAGAGAAAGACAATTCTAAGAGATTTTAATAAATTTTATGGTGCCGTGGTTGTGTTCGCAAGGATTTAGCGAGATAGTGGTAATCACATGTCTCATTCGGTGGTGTGTCCCACTCGGTGGTGGACTACCATACTCTACATTTGTATTTACAATAAAAGATAATCAACTAATCTAATCTCAAAAACTTAACAACACCATTGCAATATCCAACCAAGTCATCTAATCTCTTCTTTTCATTCTTCTCAACTTCCTGCCACCTAGTCAATGCTTCGTTGACATCAGAAACTTCACGATTCTCGGCAATCACGTCCCCATGGATCTTCAAAAACATTGACATCCACGCTTGAACTAATTCATAATCACGTCGCTTTTCCATGTGGTCCGTCAATGCACTAACGAAATGTGCAAATTGATCGATTTCTAAGGCGTCTAATGACCGAAATTCCAAATCTGTCACCGATGGCGAGAGCGTCTTTAAATATGATACGAACTCCGTGTCTGTGTTACGGTCAATTCCAGATCTAACAAGTCATATTCTACATCACTTACAGTCACCAATAGCATGGCCCTCGATTAATTTCCGTCTAAACTCTGTAAACTTAGATGAACCACTCTTCATCCGCGCTTTCGTAGGAGCGTCCTCTTTCTTCTCGGTTGGCTTAGCGCTAGCCAATGTCAAAAAGAATGGTGCCTGCTCTGGTGCCTTGGGAGCCTCCTTCGGTTTGTTCCGTTGCTTGATGACGTCCAAGTTGACCAATGTCATGTATTTGTTCCTAGGACCAAGACTAAGCGTTAACAACTTCTGATTGAGCTGCTCCGGTGACACGTAGGCGCCTGAATCACTGATGTCTCCATCCTCAACATCACTTCCATCAGAGCCGAAGGCACCTTCCAATGGACCACCTGCACCTTCACCTGAAATTGTAGGCATGGACACCAGATCAATTTCCTCATCTGTAATCTGACGGAAGGCAACTTGCTTGAACATCATTCGGTTAGTCCACAAATTTATGCCGACACCTTCTTCGTGAGCAGTGGCAAGCCATTCTCCATTTCCAGAGAGTCGTAGTGCGGTCACGATCGAATCTACTCTGACGGCATCAATGCATGTTCCTGTTGGTAGATCCCAAGTACGAACTGTGCTATCCCGACCAGCCGACACGATCCACCGTCCATCAGCAGAGAAATCAAATGTGGTGACTGCTTTAGAATGACCCTTCAATTCACGAACGACGCGCATGGTCGTCGAGTCAATGACAAGAATCTGGCAATTCTCCATAGCGACCGCTAGCATATCGGTCGATCTATGCAAGAGTAGCGCTGTTGCAGGAGCCGGTAAATAAAGATTGTACTTCAATGCCGTAGTCTTAAAATCATGGAAATGAAGCTCGCTATCAAGACCGCAAGAAATCACAGTCTTGTTAAGACTATCCAAAGCCACGCCTGTAACGGCCTTTTTATGCGATCTGAACCTTTTCCTGTGTATACCACTCTGAAGATTGAAAGCATCGATGGAGCCATGAGCAGATCCGACAAGTGCAAAGTTACCACAAAATGATATCGCAACAGACCTCACTATCCCCTTGTCTGATGTCTTGAGTTGCCACCGACCCACAATACCCCGCTGGCCATCCCAAGTTCGAGCAAAAGCTTGGTCTTTGTGGGCGGTAACAATGTTTTCCCAATCACCATGTCTGTTACCTTCGTACGCCATGGCGGTGATTTGAGGAAATTTCTCCCGCAGCGAGCTGGTCAAGCCGGCCTTACGAGTATTGGCACTACCTTTCTCACGCTGTGACAATTCGTGGCTCTGAGCGTCTTTTCTAAGTGAAAACGTCCATAATGATTTATCAAGAGAGGCTGATAACAGAAAGTGTCCGGACTCTTCGGTGAAGAATAGGCTGACCGACGGTTGCGAATGTCCACCTCGAGACCGAAGGTGACGAGGCGGAGAAATGACGAGAGTTGTTGAAGTGCCTATCTCCGGATCGAACACATATTCCTATCCTCATTCATGAGACATGCATATTTTTTTGCAAAAACCTTTACATACCTTCAGCGAATTGTCGCCACCTGAAGTCACAAAAACGGGTTGCCCATTGAGGAACGCTACGCACGAGATACCACCATGGGCTGCAGAATGGACGTCTCGGAGTATGTGCACTCGTCGCTGTCGATTCAAATCATAAAAATACAGATCGCCATCTGCAGTGCCTGCAGCTAAATGCGAATTTCCATCCATTCGGAAAGAAATCGACGTAACTTTCTGTCGACAACTAAGCTCCCATAGCGTTTTGTCGTGCCTCAGATCATAAGCTTGAATCTTTCCGTCACTAAAAGCGAGACCTAGAGTATCCAACACCGGCGCCACGTCGACGTCAGTCAATAATGTCTCAAATGGCTTGCTTTGGAAGAGGAGCTTGCCAGTTCTGATATTGAATAGCAGAACATATGAAGTTGTAGCAACAATAATCTTGTTGAGGTAGGTGTGAGGATGGACCAGTTTGACGATGTCCCCGGCGCCAGTTGGTAATGTAATTGATGTATAGAGCTCCGGTGGAACAGATTTATCCGGCGAATTAAAGCGAAACACATAAATGATCTCGTCACTGCTAGCGCACACATAATCCCCGAAGATTAACAGCTTCTTCAACGACGAGCTAGAACCGGACTCGACAGAATATTGTAGCCGGCCCCGTCGGAACACCCCAAGAGTGGAACCCCAGATCGCGTAAACGAAGTGGAAGTGCGTCGAAATGGCATTAATCGGCGAACTAGTTTGTGGAGTCGAAACAAATAGCAAGTGAAGTGTGCCAGCCTTTCATCTTTAGCTGAATTCACAGTATCGTCACAACCAGTCACTTACATCGTAGATTTGGAAGGAGTTTCCAACAACAGTAGTAATAATAAATGTTTGACCCAATGTCGAAACGGAGAAAGGTACTTCGTTAGTAACGTATCCAATACTCTAACAAATACCTTATTAGTACGTCGATATTGCTGTTAAATTTCACCTGACCTACCCTGAATGGAGCGAAAATTCTTGACCACTGCTTCCGAGTCGAATGCCCTTTATGATCCACCAATTCAGAAGCGACCTTGCGGCGCTTCATAGAATCTGTATCCGAAGAAAATGCTACGGAAGGCATTCTATATATAAATCCAAGCCGTAGATCCAGTCGCAACAGACAAGTCGAGATTAAGAAGCAAATTCATCCAAGCTTCGTAGCGTCCACCGAAATAAAAAATACTGGAGCCGGGTAATCCATTCCTCCCAATAGTGCAATGGTGTCTTGTCGATTACAGCCTCAACCGTTTCACAGTTTGATGCCAGAACCCTTCAGGGTTCTTGTACCCTGCTCACGTACTTAATATCATACGAATACTCGACAATCTGTTCGTTGATAGAGAAATTGTATTCGTGTCCACCCATAAAAAAACGTAAGCACTCCTCTTTTTGCCGGGGCAATTGGGAGGCTTAGGAGGCATAGTTTACAAACGCGCCTGCAGTGAGTGTATTCGAGGACGTGAATGATATGGTGCGGAAGACAAGTCGCAACGATGTATCGCACTCCGCTACAAATTATATCAACACCACCAAAACCATTTTAACCTGGCAGAAAAATATATGAACACGTTAAAAATAATGTCTACCACAGATTTTAGCAGTATTAATTTGTCTAGTTAATAATTTGTGAAGTTCTCGCAGTTGTCATTTATGGATACAGTGGGACTTATTAACTACGTACTGGTAGTTGTCGTCGGATATCATAAAACCTAATTTAGAAGGTTCAAGACGCGTCTCAATATGCGCGTCTGAATCCGGTATCAAGTTAAACATCAGACAGTCTGGTATTTTAATACTTACAAGTGCTTCACATCATGGCTCCTCGATCAAAGGGTTGTATAAGAGTAGAAAGCAATGCAATGAAGCAGGGTTAGGGTTGGAGAAATTGGCGGTTGGCACCCCCATTGTATGTAGTACCTGGATTTTGTACTTGCAACCAAAATGGCGACATCTGATCAATGATGTTTGCGCGCGCAGATGGCCAAGCTTTTCGGAGCTGCCACAAGTGCCGTAGCAAGGTAAGTTCGCTCATGACTTTTAGACTCCATGAAGTGAACGATGTTCATTAATCATCAATCGCAGCGGTCTGGGAAAAATCAGATTGGCGTGTCGGAGCGCGCAGGATTTGACCTTGACGCATGCTACGATACTCATGAAGAATTTATCGAAGCAGTCTCTGCATTTTTGAGGCAGCATGGTGACCATAAGTTCGATCTTACTGCGCAGCCTCTGAAATTAAGGCTACTCTTTCCTCGACCTTTTATATAGACAATGATGTCTCCATTGGTGCCTGTGCAGTAAGTACGGACGGCAATTTACAGAGAAGAGTCGCAATGCTGCTGCGGAGCGACATATTCGATTGTTCAGGATATTACTTCCATTTGCAGCATGCCAATGAAAGACGTGACGGAGCGAAGTACAGCTTCAGTTGTCCTGCTTCCGTCGGAGACGGAGCCCTTATCCCTTGACCATACAGCGGTACACAGGAGCGCTCGGCCTTGATTACCTGCCCAACCCGCAATAGATGCCTAATGTCTTTTAGTTCAAAAGGAATACTTCGAGTGCCACGGCGAGCTTCATATAAGCTTTTCAAAGGCCAACTGGTCCGCAACAGTAATCTACGAGCACATTGGTCATACTGAATCACGGAAGTTTCACATGACAGATGAAGTTCGAAATTACATTATGTCACATAAGTACCTTTCGCCACGCCGAATTTATCGAAACCTGATCCAAATGACTACTGTGTCGGATTTCGAGAAGCCTGAAGCGCACGTAGTCACGAGAAAACAAGTCTACAACTTCTGGATTTCCCTGACACAAGGCGAATGGCATAGGGACGTTGATGATTTTAAATCCGCTCAACTCTTAGTGGCCGAGCAGGACGGCTATGAACTACTTCAAGGTCTTCAAGAGCCTGGGATTTCGTTGGCCTTTGTTACACCTTGTTTCACCAATAGTCAGAAGTTCGACCGCGCCAAGATGACTGAGATTTTTATCGATGCCACTTTCGGGACTAATAAGCACGGCTTTGAACTTTACTGCGTTCTTACTGAATACGACCTGGTGTCGCTCCCTTTGTCGTACCTTCTTCTTGACACTCGAGGTATTCAAGAAGACGGCAAAAGGGGATCACGGTTGACAACGTGGCTCATGGAGTTGCGAAATGCGGGGTTGACGCCGAAATGGGTCCACACGGACAAGGATTTCGCAGGTATAAATCGTTTGCCCATTGACTCTGACATACTAGAAATCCTAATCATCTATTTCGTAACAGAAGCTACAGCGGCAAGTCTCGCATTCGGAAGAAACAATGATGGCTACAATCACCATCTCTGTCTTTGGCATAGCCTGCGTGCAATCAGTCAACATATCAGCGGTAAGGCAGAAGGCAGAGGTGGTGATTCAGTTGATACGGCTAGGACATCCATAAGAAGGGCGCCTCTCCCTCCGTATCTACACTTCTTGTGTGGCGAGACGGAATGGATACTTTCGAGAGGCCTAAAAAGACTGTGTACCGCCGATCAGGCCGATGTTCTTCGCACCATGGTTAAGCGGCATCTGCTCAGACATCCCATTTTGCCCAAAGTGGTCGTCGACAGAGGTAGCGCTCCGGAGAGTCTCCATTATGAAACTTACGAAGACATTCATGCTTCGGCCATTAAAGAGATGCTCGAATATTGTAAGTTAATTGGTCAGCCGAAGCTCTTTAGATATTTTTGGTGCAACTGGTATCGACCGAGCGTGGGCAATGTTGGGTCTCGTTGGAGATTGTCTCTTTGTGTGGCACGCCGGGGTCAAGCACACTACCAATTTCGTGCACCACAATGCGCCTGGAAAGTCACTGGCGAATATTGAAGAAGGACTACACATCTCACCTAGTCAGGCCAAGGCTTGATTTACTTTGCTATATCATCAGTACAGGTTTGGTTAAGTCAAGGCTCCATCTGTATGTGCAGGTTGATGCCGGACGCCAAAAGCCTAGCCTGTACGAGGATTTCGTGCATTTATGGCGAAAATGTGCGGACCTAATTGATGATAGCGTCATAAGCCAACGCGATCAGGTCTATCACGCAGATAAAGCACAGCGAGTATGTAGTTGTCCTTCCTTCACTTTCAATTCTAGGTACATGTGCAAACATCTAATATCCTTTTACTCGTCCCCGCACCCTGATCGCAATGGTAAGTATATCATGCGGCCACCACCAGCATATAGTGAACTCTTCCAGGAGCGTTTGCCGAGCCATAAAAGTCGAGAAGGTTCGGAAATCGAAAAAGGAGTTGAGGGCCAGGGCAATCAATAAGGAGGCGGTTGAGACCTTGAAGATGAATTGGCTCTTGGAGACTCCGTACGATATCCGGAACGCGGCCATGGATGACCTGCAGAAGGCATTTGCGTCGGGAGCAGCTAGGTACAAGAACGATAATTTTGACATCAAGTACTTATCCTGCTCAGTCGATGACATTGGTGGCACGAGCAGTGGTGGCACGCAAAGCGTCCGTTCGGACTCTGAATTGCTCAATTCTATTGGGGATGAGGATGAGCCGTTAGCGATTTCACCGAGCT
>JAKTPU010000091.1:0-52166 GCA_030556285.1 Lipomyces yamadae | reverse complement strand
CGGAGGATGGCATGTAGAAATTACTTGAGTGTAAGGAACAATGAATTAAGATGTGTGGCGCACGCAGAAAAGTGTACCGCCTGTGGCGAGTTAGTTACAAAAATCCCCGTTTTACGCTAGTCTCAAAGAGGAAGGAAGGGTAGAAGCCCCATGATTCTCCTAATAATAACAATGATTCGCCGTTTTGCCAGAGCGAGCGAATGATTGACACGGCGCGTCAGATTGTTACCCGGCTGTGTGTTCCTTTGCAATCCAAGTGGGCCGGGTAACGGGCGGCTACGCCGATCGCGGCCAGTTAACCACGTTGCACAAGCATCTGACTTACGCCGCGCATGTCTAGACATTAGCTCACTTGGGGCCGCATTCGGCACATTCACTCCCGCTTGCCTTGTCGATCTCTTGCTGTGCTGCAGGCAAAGGCGGGCGGCAAAAAGTGGACCAATAGCAGGCGGCACATGATCACTTTTGGTTTTCGAAGAAACATTCGCGGAACTTTTTTGGCTGACTCTGAACCCCGAACCCGGACCCGAACCCTGACTAATCTATCGTCTCATCCCACATCTGACCCTGACCCTGATCTTGTTAGCCGGGTGTTGGCCCCAGCTTTTGATCATTATTTTGTTCTGTGCGATTCGATCGATTCCATTGACTGACAAATGCGACAAAACCGTGGTAGTGGTGGCCCTTGCTCCTGAATAGTGTGTGCGACACCAAAGTATTAATTAATTAGTTAACTTAACTAACTTATCGATGGCATAATTATCAAACTGTCGGCTGTCGACACATTTTGCACATTTTGCACACTTTAAGTTACTTGTTCCTATTCCGCCCACAATATAGTGACGTACATACAATCAGCTTTAGCCATGCCCGGATCCATGTCGGCGAATATCGTCAGCCGCTTGGCCGTTGAATTTGATCTGCAGTTCCCGCTCCATCCTGCATCAGCCAAACCAACTTAACTACGATACTATAACATACCCAGTCTCAATAATATCGGACCGAATGCGTAGTTGGCTAAGCGCCATGCAGCCTCTAAGCTAACGTAGCCAGCCAGCCATAGGCCGTGAGGCGCAGCAGCAAAAAAGCCAGCCCTTGGCTGCCTCAGTTGCATGTGCCAACAAAGATGGACGATTGCCGGCCGGCTGGCTTCGCACTCGCCAATCAGTTTTTTCGTTGAGATAGTGATATCACTTTTACTCCTGTCTCCGGCATTTGATGCTCTACAGGAAATGCCAATGTGCCAAATTTGCAACTCAAAGGCTAGTTCGAATATTCGGCAAGCCTAGCCACATTCTCAGACCTGCAGCAGGCACCGGCTAACATTTACAAACTAGATCGCGCTATTGCCAACAACCAAACAACTTGCCTGCTTTGCCCAGAATAAACATATACTCCGCCAATGGTCTCCAGAACCATTAATCCATTTGAGGACAAACAACTTTTTTTTTGTTTTTCTTGCCTTTGAATACGTTGACAAACATCCTAATCTATGGGTAAAGTTCCGGCTGACCAACTAACTAAAACCAGTCAAAACACAAAAGTGATTGCGCGATTAACTACTAATTAAACTAGCCAAGTGCGGATTCCCACACTACCAGACCCACCCCAGCCGCTGGCTGGCTGGCTAGCCAACAAATCAACACAAGGGAAGGGGGGGGCAACAAAAAATAAACTTGCTGAGTTAACGCGGAACTGAACTAACTCGGCAATCTCGGATAAAAGCTAATCTGGTTTGCCCAAAAAAAAAACCACCCCAAATTGGCGCCAAAGTCTAAAATGAACAAAAAAAACCCAACATCCCAATTTCGAAGGTGAGGCGAAATAGTGCTCTCTTTGGACACGGCACTTAACAAAACTTAGCGAGGCCGGATCTCCCCATATTCATTCAAAAGGAACATCGCCCCAAACCAACAAACAAAATTGACAACTTGCAGATCATATACTATACGAATTTCTATATTTGTAATGCCTAATATGCTTTTGCAGCAAAAAATGAGGCTTCGTATTATTTAGAGTTGATCGTCCCTCTTTTTATATGGAACTACAAGTCTAGGCGTCTAGATCCACGGTGCAGCCAGCCTGCCAGCCTGCCAGCCAGCCAGCCTGCTGCGGCAGCTCTCCTCTTATTGGTGGTTTGCTTACCGGTTGGTGGTGCTGAAAAAGACCAATCGACAGAGTTTGACCTGGCCACATATCGCACTGCCCAATTTTACTTTGGAATCAACAGTATGCGAGTCGCAAACAGCAAGCGAAATATTTTCATTATACATGCCTCCGTCGCAAATGTATACACTATAAGCTATGATATTGCAATACCTTACAAACCACATCTACAAACATGAGAACTGATCTTGATCTAACTACTCACTCTTCCAGGTTCATCTGATTGACTCCCTCGGCAAGACCTCCCGGTCCATACACCCCTCCCGGTGCCATCATCATTTGTTGTCTCCTATACTGTTCGTCATACCCAGATCCATCAGGAACACCATACCCTGCCACGTGTGGCTCAGATCCAGGCTGCGCAACCGGCGGCACAATCAATGGGCCATATTTCTGCGTGCGTTCGACAACCCCGTAATGTCCGCCCTTCTGAACATAAAGATCCCACGCCATCGTCAAGTCGGGCTCGATCACAGCAATCGCGTAGTTTCGCCTAGCCAGTAATCTTCGCAATTCAAGCTTTTCGCCATTGACATCGCGATCAAAAAACTCGAGCATCTCTTCCCGCGTGTCCGTCTTGTCCCACTCCTTGCGACCACCAATCTCGGGCAGATAAAGCTTGTCCCGATTGTGCAACAATCGAACCACGGGTCCCGGCGGCGGAACATTCGAAATAGCCGACGTGATGACTTGGTACATGAGCTGGTAATTATCGACTTCGTTCGGATTATAAAATCGCCCCATCCCGCAGCAATGAACGTCCCCAGACACAAACGTCATCCGAACACTCTTCTCCCGCGCGATCCGTTGCAGATTCCGAACAAAAAATGTGCGCTCCGGCTCATGATGCGCATGCGTCCAATGGTCCGCAAGGTCGTCAAGCAAATCGATCTCACCAAATTCTGACACGAGTGACCCCATGACCCCACTCTTGCCAAACGCCTTCTTAATGCCATCAAACCCGGCCTGGGTCTGCTTCTCTGCGCCAATAACTGACGCAACCTTGCTCGTCGCTTTACCTATCATGTTCCAGGCCCCGTTGATCGCACGCTTTGTATGCTTCACGCCGGTCAGAACGTGCTCAACAGTTGTAAGTCGTGGATAGACAATTGGAACTGCAAGCATGAGAACGACATGACGAACAGACAACGGCAGTGCCTCAAGTCGATTAAACAGCTCGTGGTGAGTTGCCTCGCCAATAATACTCCTCAGATGCCGTTCCGCCCGGGTGTCCGGACCAAGAATAACACAGCTGGGTCCCATGTACTTCAAGAAATGCCATCCGTTACCGGTAACCGTAAACAAGTCATACGGCTCAGGATTAACACGCAAAATTTCCTCAGTAGTCTGGTGTTGAAACAGCAAGTAGAACTGGAACGCAATCCGTCCAATGTTCTTAAACACGTGCGATTCTTGAATATAGTCCGGATACGATCCGTAGCCATCAAAGATATCGTGGTCATCAATTTGAAACACGCTCGGAATCTGAGCCAAGCAGTCGCGAATACCCACACGATCAAAGTGATTGGTATAGTAGAAAAAATATGCCAGGTTGAGATCACGTTCAAGCTGGGGTGTCCATTCATAATCCTTGCGATTTATCTTGCCTTTAGTGCCAAGCCAGTGCTGGAGTGACGGTATCTCTTTCCACATTCTGTCTGCATAAATTTGATCACCACCACCTAACATTGCATGCAATCCACCGATCTGGCGGTGCTTCGTTATAACATCTTCCCACAAATAGCCCACCCCACCAAGCTCCTGTCGTTCACCTTCCTTGACCGACAATGAAAAATCCGCACAGGAGAACGCCATAAATTTCCATTCGGTTTCTAGCATGCCTGCGACGATAAACTGGTACGTCAACGTGTTTCCTTGATGGGTGATTGCGTATGTCCAGAATTGACCCGTATCTCCCGGTAACTGCTTAATCGCGATGTTGTATCTGAAACACCTAAAGTTCTCAAACTGATATATCTGACGGGCATCGATTGTCCTGATTTGACTAATGTCGTTTGCGGGGTGAATTTGAAAGTACGGCGCAACCTTTGATCCAATAACTATCATTACAGATCCATACCAGATCCCAGTCTGCAGATCAATATTTCCGTAGCGCAGATAGGGTCCGAAAAACAAGCCGTTAGATGGCACAGCGCGATACACGGTCTCAATATCGACAATGCCAAATTTTCCTGGCTGCGAAAAGTCTTCAGTCCTGTTTCCCAATCCTGGACCAAAACTTCGGCTCGGCGACAATGGCGCATCATGATCTGGTAGCAGTTGGGATATTTGTGATCCAGACCTCAACGACGCCGTTGAAGTTGACTGTGACGTTGGATTTATCGGTCGGGACTGTATTGGCGGACCGCTGTTGCTGTCAGGATTCACCTTATCGATTGGATACTCGTTCAAAGTATCTCGGTGGGCAGGATCATAATATCCAGGTGGATCGCGATCACCACCTGCATATGCCGGGACTCGTGACGATGGCGGAATCGAGATGGAGACCGACTGGGCACCCTGGGTGCCAGAGTTGGGATTAATCTCGACAGAATCCGAGGAATCGGCAGCGGTTGAGTTGACATTGATGTCCTGAATGTCCTGAATCCCAGGTTAAAGCATTGCACTTTCAGATCAACGGCGAAACACTTACATCATTTGAATGAGACATCCTCCGATGTGTATGTTCGCTGCAGTCAGGACCACTGAAGGCTAACTCAAATGCTGGTGAATTTTATTTTTTTGTTTTGTTTAACGAAGTAGTAATTACTTCCAATGCTAATAATAACTAATAATAATGTAAGACGCGTCACCATGCGGCTGCTTACTATGGATGTGAGGCAGGCAACTTTTATGCGGCGCGCGTTCGTGAGTCTGTTGTTCCTAAGCGGGGTAACTAGCTAATTAATTGGTGCATTTTCCACATAAACAATAAATACGAGCCTGCTGACGACATTAGACTACAAATTCACTATACCATTAGACCTATATATGGGTGTATACGATTACAGTACCGTCAAAATTTTATATTATTCGTAAAGTCAGTGGCAAAACTGAGATCCAAATCGTGAAGTAATCGTATAGTCTACCAAAAATCGTATAGTAATCGTATAGTAATCGAATTCCTAATTACGTATGGCTTGAAAGTCCTAGGTTCAAAGTAGAGTTGTTTAAAGCGGAATTGAACCACGAGGAGGATGCGTATAGTCATATACGATTTTTTGCTAGGAATCAACGTCAGCGCTCGTATAGTTGAAATCGTAAAGATTTACATGTACTCGTATAGTAATCGTATTGGACTTTACGAAACGAATAACGATTAATCGCAAATCGTATCCACCCCTAGACCTATATTCATTGCTAACATATGGCAGGACCGATTTGAGCCCGCTAGTCGTGATCTATCGCTTGACATTTCAATAATCATAGATATTCATATCCATGTGCAGTATGGTTGCAGTAGGCGAAGCGAACATAACTTAAATAAGTCATTTATTTCTTATTTTCTTTGATAGTACTCGACTCTGACGAGACTTCCCTTCGCTAGACCTGGTGCCTTTACAACAATCGTGTCGCCTTCAAACGCGTCAAATCCATTGTCGTCGAAAGTCGCCCCAGGTACGTCCAGAACAACACATTTAACAGGATAATTCGTGGTCACAGTGACAAGACCACCCTCCTTGACCTCCGCGGCAACGTTCAATCCTGGGTTGAAGGATAGATACTTCAATGGCTGGGGCCAATCCGAAGCTCGGGCCAGAACCGATCCCGACGTGTCCAATAGACGTACATAAACTACTGTATGACAATCCGTTGGAACTGGAACATCAGTGAGAAACTGCGTAGACTGATTGGCCAAGATATCAGCATCTTGTTGTAACTCAAAAACTATCTTTCCCGAGAAAACCTCAATAAATTCGACCATCAACCTTCCCTGCACAGGGGACAATGACGAATTTACGCCCCACACGTCAACAGAAAGTAATATCTGGCTGCCGTACGCATACAGAGTGTCACTCTTTGCTGGGCGTCCGGAAGCACACTTATCCCTGTGGTCGCGATAAATTCCTAAGCTCAAAGGCGATGATTCCTCTTGATCGCATAATAAGCCAGTTTTGGCCGTCGATAAAAGTCGCAGGTCGCCCACGATATGGTAGGCCAGCAGTCGTTCAATTGCCAAACAAGTGCGCCAGCAACGTATTCCTTGCCTTTACCCTTCCATTCCCTCCGCCAGCAGCGGTATGCGTACGCAAGACATTCGGCTTGCATGAACTGAGTCGCATAGGTCCAACTTGCAAGGTCCATTGAGTCAATTTTAATATTCTCCATAGTATACAGAGCCAAACGTCGCTCAAAGCCATCCGCCTTGTTATGATGATCAACGATTTCCGACTGTGGGTGTTGAGAAGATGCATCCGTCACAAACGACTTGACGGTTTCAATATTCGGGAAGGCCTGCATACCGAATTCTGAAACAAACCGTCCAGCTAGTTGGTTCCAATTTTGGTATTTCTCTTGCGTGCCGTGCCAAACATTCCACTGGTGGATATCTCCGACGGTTGGATCATGCGTGGTGTCACCACCATACGGCGACCCGAAATGATAGAAGGTATTTGGACTAAACTCCTTGACGGCCATGGGAAGAATCCTTTCGTAGTACTCGCGAGCAGGGAATTCAGTCTCAGATAGTCCGTGTTTCTGATGCCGGTCCCAATTTATATCAAGAGACTCAGCCAGCTGATAGTCCTCGTTGTTTCCGGAGTAAATAACAACGGAACAATGATTCCGGAGTCGGCTAACTTGTTGCTCAGCTTCGATTGTGATGATTTTTGCTAGATCAGGTGTGTGTGGATAAAGGCCACATGCGAACATAAAGTCCTGCCAGATAAGGACGCCGAACTTATCGCATAACTGGTAAAATACGTCTAGTTCATAAATTCCACCGCCCCAGACACGTAGCATATCTTGGTTGCCGTCAACAGCAAGTTTAATCCAGTTGTAGTAATCTTGCGCTGTCAATAGCGTATGGAAACTGTGAGCCGGAATCCAGTTTGAACCGGCCACAAACATTGGAACATTATTGATTTCAAAGTAGAAACTGGTCCCAGGTTGGTCAATCAATGGGCTCTGTACAACTCGAGCACGGCGCAAGCCAACTGATCGGGACAGCTTAGCTAGTTTATGATTGGAGGATGCAAATAGCTTCACAGTGAACTGATAAAGCGGCTGAGATCCATACTTATGAGGATACCATAATTCCGGCTTCTCGAGCGTAAATTTGACCTCCTGGGATTGATCACTGTAACTCACACATTCGGATTTTGCTAACGATCCATCAGGTGACAGTACCTGGACACATGCGTGATGGTATTCTCCGGAAGTTTTCACTATGACTGTGGTGTTGGCGATATCAAGTGCTTCCGGGATATCAGATATTACTGATAGCTCAGTGATAGTGGCATCATAGGATTCAAGTCTCACTTCTTTGTAAGGTCCGCACGTCACAAGGGTTGGACCTAACAACGATTAAACACATGATACGACTTATTGAAGATAAACGTACCCCAGTCCCAGCCAAAGTGATACTGGGCCTTACGAACGTACAAGCGACATGACTCTCCGTTCCACAGTGGCATTCTCTTGTTAGCTCCTTCAAGCTCTCGAGCTTTGAGAAGCGCGGAGTAAAAATATATACGTAAACAATTGTCACCTTCCGTCACCAAATCCTTCACCGGCACACGATGAGAATGAAACATGTTGTCCGTTTCAAGGATCTTCACATCATTGAGATAAACATTTGCGAAGGTATCCAATCCTTCGAAGACAAGATCCGTGAATTTGAAGCCTGGAGAGTACTCAAACGTGGCCCGATACTCCCAATCTGCTTCTCCGACCCATTGAACTCTCAGCTCGTTGGCATCAACGAATGGTTCTGGTATCACTCCCGCGTCGACAAGGTCCGGGTGGATCTGAGTAGTTGCACGAGAATGGGAGCATACTGTCCATCTGTCGTTCACCAGCTCTTTGTGGGTGGATGATTTGGCGCACCTCCAAGACCACGATGAAAGTACGGTCGATGTCGTCAACATGACGACAGCAGACGAACGATGACGGCATATCGCCAAGTGTCAATCGAAGGAATCAGACATTGGCGATCTCGGGCTAGCGAATGCGGCGGGGTTCGTTGCGTACGTTAGCGATTAGGTTTCAGGGGTTGGCGCGCCACGCAAAACGGAACCTACCGCTCTGACGAGCTGTAGTTATGGCGCCGATGCCACGGATTGATTAAGTGTTTTCCCTCTCGTCGCTAGAAACTTATTCGATGCGGACAATTGACAGGGGTATTTTTAAGCGTACAAACTACTGATTCGCTCTGCAGGACTTAGTATAACTAACATATCTATAGATATGGGCTGTAGACTAGATCACAGAGCAAGTATTGATATTGGCGATAGTTTTGGTCCGCCTCAGAAGGAAACACTAAAATACAAGACTATGAGAGATATTGGCTGTATTTACATTGTAGATATCTAAGAATCTTTTAAGCATTGACTGGTATTGATTCGAGCCCCCATTATAATTGGAGTCTAGTTAATGAGCGCACAATAATTATATAGAGAGTTGGAACACAAAGCACTTGGCTTGGTATTCCAAATCAAACTGGGCACGTTCGCTGATGACCACATCTCAATAGATTTCCCAAACTAACTAATTTTACTCGATGAGGCATACGATTGCAAGACAATTTTTATTTTTAAAACATGGTTCTATTCTCCAAATTTATTTGCCTAATCACAATACCGGTTGAACTTGTGCTATTTCTCCACCTTGCAACCGCCAGTAGTTCAGCAACTGATACAGTTTCCAAGGACTACTGCGACCATTCGGGAGCGTCCTGCCTCCAGGATATTGCTCATTCTTCAACGACAGATGATGTCGAGGCTTCTGATGATGACGAATTTAATTTTAACTCGATAGTTCTAGATGGTGAAGAGTATTCCAAATTCTTCGTTCGTGCTCGCTCGCTTCGTGATCGATACATTGTTGTGTTCAAAGAAAACGCGACCGCTGACCAAATTGCTACTCATTACACTTGGATGCACAGTGAAATTTCAATTTCTGGGCATAAATTTCGGCAACGCATCTTCAGAAAATTTGATAAGGTTATCCATGGGTATTCTGGTCGTTTCCTTAGACCGTTCGCTTTCATGATTGCGATGCGGCCTGAGGTCGATTTTGTTGAGTCGGATACCCTCATGCATATGAGCGATGTTCAGTACGGTGCTGGCTATAATCTTGCTCGGCTGTCACACAGAGAAATTGTAAAAGATGAAACCGACTCTATTTTCAAGTATGATGAGGATCCTGGATTAGGTGTCACTATTTATGTGCTCGATACAGGCATTATGGTTGACCACGACGACTTTCAGCCAGACCGCGCCAAGTTCGTCAACATGGTCCTGCTTTCGTCATCCAAAGACCGTGCTGGTCACGGTACTCATGTCGCTGGCACAGCGGTCGGTAATACTTTCGGTGTAGCCAAATGTGCTAATGTAGTCGGGGTCAAGGTATTGAACGACTTAGGAAGTGGAAGCGCGTCCAGCATCATATCTGGACTTCAGTACGTCGCAGATCAACATGCTGAAACTGGTGGCCCAAGTGTGATCAATATGAGTTTGGTGCGAGGATATCGTTTCTTTGTACCTGTGTGCTGCTAATTTTATCGCAGGGTGGAAGGTTAAGCCAAGCTTTGAATATGGCGGTCAGAAATGCAGTCAGCCAAGGTATCCATGTTGTCACTGCTGCAGATAATCACGGCGGCGGCAATGCGTGCAATGTATCGCCGGCCAGCGAATCCTCTGTACTGACTGTAGGAGCGAGTGATGAGCGTGATCGTGTCGCCTCATTTTCGAATGTCGGTCCTTGCGTGGATGTTTTCGGGTACGACTTTTTAAATATTATTCAGAACATGTGCTAGTTTACTAAAGATATTGGCAGGCCAGGCGCAAATATTCGATCCGCATGGATTACCCACACTAGTTCTTCAAAGTTGATGTCCGGAACATCAATGGCAACCCCTCTTGTAGCTGGATTGACAGCATACCTAGTTGCCAAGGACCCATACGCGTCCGTCTTCGAAATCCAACGGCAGATCATTAATTTAGCGACAAGAAATTTGCTTAGTGGAGTTCCAGCATCACCTAGTGGTACACCAAATCTGATCGTATTCAATGGATTTGATAACACCCTCTATGAAGAAGGGATACAGGAAGAGAAATAGACCGACGTGCACTGTCCCATGTTGTTTCTACCTGTTCTGCTGGCACTGTTCTCTGGTTATTCAAAAATGTCCGTGTGATGGTAAATAATACATAATAATACAAGTGACACGTTCTTCATCGCTGCCATTATATGTACATCTCAGCTTAATGGTAAACGCTAGCATAAAATCCGAATACGCCGTGCAAATGTTACATCGCTAATTACAACCAATGGATGCAAGAAATAATACAATGATTTGTCTAGATATTAAAGTACAACCACACTGCATCACTCGAAATTTCTGCCATTGCTTGACGTAAATCATTGTTATACCGTAGGAATGGTCCTACAGATTCCAGAATCGAGTTGAATGTTTCCTGCTTTAGCCGCGTATGCCTCACAAAGGTACATATGCAGGCTGTAGCCGCAATATATATTTGGGCTGGTCTTGAAAATCTCCCCTCACGTTCTCTTGGAATCTCGTGCGGAAGAAGTGCTCGTACACTCGGCCACAATTGCTCTATACGACTTGTCATAAAATCACCAGAGTACTTGGAATAGTCAGCGATAACTCCCAGAGCCGCGACGATGATGTGAAACTCAGGATCTGAAAGTCTCTGCGCAATCGATGGCCACGTGTCGTTAATAAGGGGCAGTAACTCTTTTTCACTTGTTGCCAGAATTGGAATGCCAGTATGAAGAAGATCGAGCAGCTGATAGCGTAAAGATGGCGATTCGTGAGATAAATAATATTTCGTTAGATTGGCGATGCGTTTGACAATGACATACCACGGCTTCGGAACCGGCGAAGTCCACGCTTCCGGGGTCTCCTGGTGATGCTTGTCTCGCTCAGCAAGCACCTTGCCAAGTTCGTCGTCATCGGAAGCTTTCTTTTCATTCGATTCAACACCGGCGCCATCATCGTCCTTCTCCTCCGTTGGCGGATCCTCCTTGTCCTCCAGAATGACTTCAGGCTTTCTTTGGATTTCTGCCAACAAATTTTCCAGGTCCCATATTCCTGGTGGTGTTTTGCATGGCTCATTTTCTATCGCCAATGTAGCTGTCAAATATGCAATAGACGTTTCCTCAACTACCGCCTTTAGTACCTCAAAAAACCCTTCGACCAATCGAGAATAGCCATGGTAATTGTCCAACAGATTAAAAATAGACGCAATAATATCATCCAGATAGGGAATAGATGACGAGCCAGCAAGTTTGATCAAGACCGAGAGAATTTTTGGCGTTCGTGGTGATATATCAAGAGTGTTAATTCTCAGAGAGATACTGTCCAGGACATAATCGACATTATCCACAAGTAACTCGCTCAACGAGAAGTAGTCAGTCGCAATGGCTATATTGTTCAAAGCTATGTACGCATGCTGTCGAATTTGTATCGACCTAGACGCAACCAAGTTCAACACCGGATATAAAATATCCATTAGTGAAAGCTTGAAGTCTAGCCCCATGATCTCAGCCGACAGTGACAATGCTTCTAACGATACAAGAACTATCGTCGTCTCTTCAGGGGACATCTTGTCATTGTCCAAATAGCCCTGAATCACGGCTACTGACGTATCATTCAAATTTTCGGCTGATTGCGACAACAACCGCCGTGTGGAATCGTCTTCAAGTACCTCAATAGACTTCCGCACACCACTGACCATATGCATATACATCCAATAAGCAACACCCTGGTTATGTAAGCTGGTCTCCGAGTCTGACGCAATTCGAATGCAGTCATTCAAAATTCTCTGACCATTGGTCGATATGCCGACATTCTCGAGGATTTGCTCTAAGTACTCAGTTGCATTGGCCCCTATCATGCGTTGCATGTCTAGAGACGGAAATGTCATGGTACCGTCTTCAAGTCGAGAATTCTCTACCAAGGCCCCTTTTTGAAGTCCCACGATGTCCGACGACGTGATAACGTCTGAGGCGACAATTTTTGGAGTCTCTGCCGCAGTTAGCGGTACCGCGTCCAGGAAATTGGATATAAAAACCTCCTGCAGGAATGACATATCAAGGTCCCAATCGATTAGTAAATCGATTCCAACTTTTAGCTCGAGCAGTAACGCCGTCTTTCGGGGCTCATCTTGCATTGATAGTGTGCGTTGTAGACCGTTTATCCAACCGTAAACACCCTCTTTCACAAGATCAATGACCTCTTCATTATCTTTACCAAAATTTCGAATAAAATCAAAGGACTCAAAGCTTATTTCGTAGTCTGAATCACTAGAAAGAAATATAAGAGTAATTAGAAACACACTGCGGCAATTTTCCAAAGCGTTGAAGCACGTTTGCAGCAGTCGCGCACAGAAATTTCGGACCTCCATTCGCACTTCAGGCCGCTGATGTGTGCGCAGCCGTGTAACTGGATCCAAAGCCATCTTCACCTGATGTCTCGTGGCTTCTAACCAGGCTTTTGACCTCAGCCCCTTCACGCTCACACTTTCGCCGTTGCTGCTACTACCGCTCTGCTCCTCACCACTGATATGGCGTGACATTGCCACAGAACTCGATTCCGCCATCGTGACTGAAGAGTCTGCTAACATATTTGATTCCGAATTTCTTGAGATAGACCCGGTGGCATCAGAATCCCGCATCTCATCTAGATCATTATCCGGGAGGGTATGCGCCATAAGCAGAGCAAGCAATTCGACACACTTCGCAAGAACCTTGAAATGCGCCTTCTTTATTGAAGGCGTGATGATTCTGCATAGAGTAGACGACACGCCAGGCAAAAATGTACCAATAATATCCCCATCCCCAATGACCGAAATCAACAAGACCCGCAAACATTCTGCTACGGCCAGTTGGCAATCTACGTCGTCACTATCCATCAGTATTTTCACCGCGACCGCAATAGTATGTGCCAAAGTGGGAATATTATCGCTGTTTGTAAACACATCTCGCAGAGCTTTTGACACTGACGCGGCTCTGAAGAGTTGCAGCAAAGCTCGCGCTCCGGCTCTTTTCGTTTCATCCGAGACCGACTTTCTGCATCGACTGGGGTCCGACGTTGTTCCGTCATCAATGAAAAAGGTGATAAGAATGCACATTTGTTTGCCGAGTTCTGGATTGAGGTTCTTGCCCCACGTGTTGCGTATTAGCAATTCCAAATTTTGCAGCACGAGCTCAGTAGTTCGATCATCTAACTTGTCGCCAAGACGCAACAGATGCGAAAGAGGAAAAAATACATAGTCTCCCAACTGTGCACTATATGCCTCAGGCGGAATGGTACTGAGAGTATGTGCCAAATCCTCCAAACTATTTACGACCTTGAACCGGTTATCCGCATTCGCTTCGCGGGACAGCGTTAACGCCAACTGCGACAACGGTACGCAAATGGCTTTCAGCTAATGTAATAGGGGAAAATTAACAATGTATCTTGTCCAAAATGCTCAAAACTTACCCGTTGGAACACATCAATACGCGCTTTCTCATCAGGATCCATCCCGTCCTTGGCCCCTCCCTCAAAGGAGGCCATCGTTATACTCGACTTATTCGGGAATATTCATCCGTATCCAATCCGGCAAACACGAATAACCGATCGATCTTTGATATCTGCGTGTCCTCAATAGCTGTTTCGTGTCGTGGCTCACAGGATAAATGTAGATCAAATGTTATATTGGCGCAGTTATTATTGGTCTGCCAGATCGCTCGAAAATAATATCCACATCGCCCTAACCCTATGTCGGATACATGTTTAAACCTTTTCCACCAGGTTGGATCGTTGGAAAACAATGACATGCGCACGGTTGGACGGCCTTGCTTATTAGAATATCACTCCAACGTGGTCGGTCAATTTTGATGAAATAAACAGACTGAATCTGATGCAATAAGTCGTTTTCCAGTTATTAGTGGCGATGGAGCACGTTGCGGTGCTGGTACAGTTCGTGGCGCGTTCATTTTATGAGACTCGGCATATTATCATTCTCGATGCCATATTACGGCATAATGTGTGAGTATCTGGTAACTGGCAGTGTGAAAGGTGTAGCTGACATACAATCATCAGTGTATCTGACGACGATTTGCCGCAAATGGTAGGAATCCAAAAGAAAGAGTTACATAAATTATGCTCCAAATTACGCGATGATCGTTTATTGAAAGTGTAAGAATTATGGCTGGCAAGGAGATGGAATCAATGACTCACTGGTCGTTCAGACACACCAGATCAGAGCCGAAAGAGGGCCAGCAGCGACCCGTGCAGCGGACGTATTATTATATACACTATCGTGAAGCGGTGGATGCCATCAAGTGGAGGATCCACAAACTGGGCGAAACGTTCAACGATAAAATGCGAAATGTATAAATCGATTGCTATTTTGGTCTGACGTATCTAATTCTAAATTAGGATGTCGACCGACAAGGATATGTATGCCCACTCTGCAAGCGGCGGTATTCTGCTATAGATGTGCTCCCATTGCAAGCTCCAGATCTGTCAGGCTTTGTCTGCGAGGATTGTGGTAGTATTTTACAAGATGATGACGATAGCGATGAACTTCGAATCAGCCAGGAGCGACTAGCACGGCTCATGTCTCAAATTCGAAGGATTATCGATACTCTAAAGAAAATTGATGATACATTTATACCGGAGTACGTTGATTTATAACTACAAGTAAAAAAAATTGTTAACGTCTGTCACAGTAATGACTTTGATACATCTCTCAAGATCGCTGTTCCTGTGTCGATCGAGGTTGGGGATGTACCTGACAAGCTCTCGCTTGCCTCAAGAGGCATTAACAACACAGCCCTGTCGATCGAAGTCGACCTATCTGGCGATAGAGTCAATGAGATTGCGACACAGGCTAAGCTCGAAAAAGCACAGCAAAATGTTCTGCCAGTATGGTACCAGAAGAGTACGATTGGTATTGAGAGAGAGGGCCAGGAGGAGGGAACAAAGGCGAATTCCCACGAAAACGAACCGATTGTTAAAACGGAAGGCATGGTTAAGGAAGAGCCGGTACCAACAATGGTGGAGACTCAGACCGCCGATACTGCCTTGAACGAAGCCGCGCCTGAAGATGTTATTGCTGCTTACTACAAGAGTTTACAAAACGGCGAAGACGAAGACGAAGACGGTGACGACGATGACGATGACGAAGACGACGAAGAAGAAGATGATGAGTTTGGTGAGATGGAAGCATTTTGAGCAGTACATTCACTGTCAGTCGAGATTCTGAGTGTAGTTGTACGTAGGCATTTTCTTTGGTTTTGTTGTATCATACGTTGATTCATCATTCACTTATATAACCAAACAAGACTTTTCCAAAAATGTCTATAATAATAACCATCCGTGTCATAGATATTTCGGGTGATAGTCATCCCGCCGCTTCTTGTAAATGAAGTAGCCTGTAACTAGGCCGCCCTGTATAGCAATGAAGACCAAAGCTGCTGCCCAGATACTAGGACCACCCTTTTTAACGGCTTCGTGGATAGATTCTGGTATGGTGCCTATGAGGGAGGTCGTATGCTCGCGAATTACATGGTCAACAGCGTCTAATTTCTCTGTCAATCGCGTAATTTCGGCGGCGATATTCTGCTTTGTGCTCTCGTGCATGTTTGCCGTCGCTCCATGGAATTGGTTCTCTGTTCGGCTGACAATGGACTCAATTCGGCCAAGTCTCTGGTCCAAGCGTTCCAGTAGTGGCTTTATGCTATGCAGAGTCTCGATATCTTCGCTCAATGACTTAATCTTGTCCACGTTTGACTCCGCTATCCTCTGCAAAGCTGCTAAGCGACTGGACTGAGCCATATTAGCTAATCAAGTTTCGGTATCTTCAGGATATCACTCACAAGTTCTTTGATTGTCTCGGCGCTTTTGTCGTCGTGAACAATGTAAGACTGTTGCTGATTACGATCTGGGTGTTGTTGTCCTTGGTAGCCTGGTTGTGCTGTCTTCCTGTTCTGGGGAATGCTCTCAGCAACCCCAGATCCAGTAGTTTTAAAGCTGAAGAGTTCGAAAGTGTCAGGCTTATCGTATGATGCGGCTGATACACCGAGGTAGTAGTTGGGCGGTAAAGCGACCTTGTTGGTTTCGAAACAAGCTCGACCATCTACCTCAACCTTTAATAAACGGGATCCAACAGTTAGCCGGAGGTTGACCATCGAGCCAGTATTTCTGTAGCGCAGCGGACACTGTGCAAAAGCCTGGGCCTGTGGCTCAGGCAGACTGGCATAATTAATTGTTCCGTCGTTCAGATGCCCTCTGACATTGCCTTGACCACCCATCGAATCAATGAAAATACCAAGGCCATCCCAGAAATCTCTTGATCCATATATTGGACCTTGTTCTTTCTGCCCAGTATACCAAATTGCGAGACCGCCCCCGGGTCGTTCTCCGCCTGAGACCCTGAAGGTCAGTTCGGTGACCCATGTCGCGTATGAATTGGAGTTGCGCGTCCAAATCGCACCACTCTGTCCTTGCTCCCCGGGAGCCGTAAGAAATACTCGATCGGTCTCGACTATGACAGCGCCGAGTTTATCCCATTCTGCCATTGTCAGTGCCCGTGTATTTTTTAAATCTGCAGAGTAAGCAATTACCTGGAATCGTTTGTTTATCGCGTGATATGGGTGTACTGAGGGATAGCAAGGGATTGGCCTGATCCACCGCGACAACCGACTTACAAATTTCCAGAAGTGCAAAGACACCAAGGATGCTGTGATACAATGGTGAAGCACGCATTATAATATCTAGAGCGAGAACATCAAGATATCCAATGTGGCCTTCGAGTTGAAGAATATATTAAATTCTTAATATGCTAAGGATTGCTCGACGACCTCACCGGGTAAGCGTTTGAACATCTGGCCCTAACCGCTCGCGC
Organism: Lipomyces yamadae; assembly: GCA_030556285.1. Taxonomy (NCBI): domain Eukaryota; kingdom Fungi; phylum Ascomycota; class Lipomycetes; order Lipomycetales; family Lipomycetaceae; genus Lipomyces; species Lipomyces yamadae. Next base: position 34,914 of record JAKTPU010000091.1, on the reverse strand, counting down.
ATTCCTTACGTCATTTCACTTGGACGACAGAGAATTCAAATTACCCGGCAAACATTCAAAGTATGGTATCCTCACCATCTTTGCGAATTTCATACTGAAATTAAAATATGTAGTAGATTATTTTGACAGATAATTATTGTACTATTAATTTTAAATTTGAGATAACCGTACTATAAGAAAATTTGCGGGTACATCGTACCTTAACTATGGGCAGGCATGGTACCCAATATTGTATTTATTGCTTATTGCTTATTGCAATAGATTACACACGCGTATCGCCTCGCTCTTCCCCCTAGTATGCGCATCTATCCGGTCTTCCACGTCTCTCTTCTGGAACCGGCCTCCACGGCCTCCCCAATTCCTGCCCAGGTCGTGTTGAACAAGGATAGGGTTTCACCCAGCCGCTTGGTTGTGGTGTTGGCAGCACAAGATGACTTACCCCTGAGAATGAACCCTGATTTGCTCAACCAAATCAGGGAAGGCATTCTCATGTCATTGTCATTTTGTCTCTGATCACTCCATTATTTCATTTTCATAAGATTGCATTACACAACAATGAGAAGTCGTGTGGCGCGGTTGTTACAAAAACTCGTTATTTACGCTAGTCTCAAAGAGGAAGGAAGGGTATAAGCCCCATGATTTTCCGGTTTAATTAAATCATAACTTATGTCACGCGATCCGTGCCCAAAAACCCTAGTCCAATGACGCTTCCGTCATCCCAGCCCCAAACACTTGGAATCTCTTAACACCTTAGATGGCTGTCAGTTCATTTTCATTGACATATCACAAAGATAATGGCATTCCACTGGGCATATAATTATGAAATATGGACGCACTAGTTTCCGGAACTGCTGGGTGCTGTTCACAAATCTCTCGCACTTGCGAGGTCCCCGGCCATTGAAAGTCTTGCATCTTCCTTCAGTAGCCGGTCAGATGAGTAGACGTCGAATATCTACAGCCTGGTGGCCGGAATTGACTGAATCGTACGAGAAATCGAATAGGGCGCCAGTGGCCGTGCCCCCAGATATTTCTTTGCGGAAGGACAAAAATGAAATGTCGAACTATGCCAAGGCACTTGACCTGTTGAAGGACAATACTCCAGAACAGCGATTAGATGTTCACTTGCCTTATTCTATGTACTTGGATTTGGAGAAAAGCTGGTCTAAGTTTAAGGAGGAGATGGACATTCGCGAGGAGCAGAAGTATTAGCAATTGTCGTCTCTCGTCTCCAGACTGCAGCTGACAGTTCTACGGTGTAGGTATCCACGCTTGTCATACAACAGCTTCGATGAGATAGCGACTATTATTACTATCCAAAGAGCCATCCATGAAATTGCCGCTAGTGAGGTCAACTTTGAAGTCCGTAAACGCATTGCCGAATACCTCTCAAGTCACTCGCCTCAAGAAGCCCGCAGGATTGTGTCTACTGGATCTATGACCGAGATGGGTAGCGGCAAGTACGCCAAAAGTTTGAAAGAGCCTGACGGATCATTCTTCTATGATGATAACAATAATGGTCGTCTTGTCCTGCGGGTTGTCGTGGAGGCCGGACACTCTGAGCATTATGGTAGACTCCTTCGTGACAAGGACATGTGGATGAAAGGTATGAATGCAAAAGCTGTGGTATTGATATGCCTTAAGGAATCACCAAGGTTCAAAAATCCTCACACAGTATATGAGGACATCGAGGATGTCGATTTGGAGGTGGAAAGAATGGAACAGCATATCCATAAGCCCGGGCAACGGAACATAGAAAAATGCTTCTATGGTCCCGTTGAATACCGCAATCACAGATGGTTTGGGAAATTGAGTGAAAGCTTCATTGAAGTTTGGCGCGTGGGCATGAAGGATCCTGTCAGAAGCGTGAGTAGTTATTCTGTGTGACCATGTAGCCTATCTGCTCACGTTCATGTTATTTTAGTGGCTTATTAAAGATGGGCAGTCGTATGAGCGCCTACCTACGACAGTTGGCCTTAAAATAAGCGATTTTTTAGGTAATCGTGACTTAAGTGCGGCCAACATTCCAGATTGTGACGTTTGCTTCGACGCATATGGATATTTGCGTCACCTTATGTATGGCACAGTGCTTACTGCACGAGCCCGATATAAGCATTTCATTGAGAAAAATCGAGCGAGGAGACAGGTGAAATCGGTAAGCAGGATTTTCAATATGAGATCTCCGATCGCAGGATGCAGTCGAGTAGGCCATGGAATTATTAATTTGCTCTTATTAGCAAATATCAAAAATGCCCTCGGTTGGCGTACCAGTCGTACCTACCCCCTGAAACGGCCGATGGGTAAATGCCCTTTCGGTGCCTTGCCCCTTGCTTTTCTTATTTATTATTTGCTGTTCTTATCTCTTATGGGTCATACTACATGCAACATTTCACATAGCTCCAATAGATCACTTGTTCCCTTGCTTTGTTGTCAGTTTTTAGCTGCGCGAACTTTGAGATACATGAAGATATAAAGCTGCGCGCGCTGCTGGTTGTGGATGTGTAGTGCTCAATGGCATACAAGCTAGGCCGACATTAAATAACAAAGCATTACTTTTAGGGCTGTTGGCGATTTGCCGATCTGCCGACATCTCTATACCACCCGGATGTCGAGTCAGGTGAAGCTTCATATTGCTCGTGGACGTCGCTCGGGCCGAATCCTTGTTCTTCCAGTTATACACAATTTGCATTGTATCTGCCTATCCTCAACTAGCTCCCTTTTACCTCTCTTTGTACACCACAATTTTCCAGGAAGCGAAGACACGTTGACGTACGACCAGAGCAAAGGATTGTGACTCTTGACTTGAGGAGTTGGCGATCGATCCTCAAGGCCAGGCGTATCGGACACAAAGCCTGGTCGTAAGGAGAGCCAGCATCTCTAGCATCTGCAACGGGAGAGTCTGTAGGAGTATCTAAGCCTTGAATATTGAATTGCCAAATCATTGGATGTAATTGGTTCACTATCCTCCAGTGGCAGATTCACCCGAGTCTTCTTCACAGTCCGGTCTTCCGAGGCCGCCTCCTCGTCACTGCCGTCATTGAGTAAGTGATAGTCAATTCTCTGAGAGCGCCGAGTCCGTTTGGATAAGCCGACGACCAGTTCATCGGTCCATCTGACAGAAGAGATTTCACAATCAGTGTTTGACATTTTGTAATGGAGAGGAATCACTTCCAGGGAAGGCAAGACGACAATGGGAAAGAAAAGAAACGACGCGTGATAAGCGCTTTATGCTTGACAGAAATAAAGTTTACTTGCTACAGAACGGGTTTATCACGCGTCACAAGAAATCCGATTTACGAATAAATAAAGGAGAAACCCTACCCGCTATTCCTCTTTTGGACTAGCGTAAGTACTCATTCCGTACGAGGTCGATCGGTTATCCAACCGGGGTCTAACCTAAATATTGAACACATAAAACTAATGCATAACTAACTTTAAAGAATCCTAACACAATGAATTACTACTGGGCCTAGAAACGCATCACCTGCTCATACGCCAATTGGAGTCTCCTAATCACGGCTCTACTCCCTCGTAAACTTGCTGGAGGACACTCTACGTCAACCCCGGACAAGTTTGGGTTTAAAATGGCGCTTTCTGGAGCCACTGACAAACCCGGCGCCCTCACTGGAGCCGGACCTGGCGAAGTCGGGGCCCCGGATGGTGCTGTCGGTGGCCGACTTGGACATGCATATCGGTAATTATATGCTCATGCGGCCTTGATTCAACTGAATTTGCGAAATCTCCTCGCCTAACGGTACCAGGAACCGTGCCAACTCGGTTTGTATTCTGCTGATGATTGTCTGCGTGTAAGTCTGGAGGTGGCAATTCGCGCCTTGGTAGGCTCGCCCTGTGTCCGATACGTACGACGGCTTGTTTGTGGTAATTCTTCCCAATGAGAAGGGTATCGAGTAGTTGACCGATAGGCCCTCAAAGTGGCAATGCGTTCAGGAATTGATTCAGGAACGTTTCTCGCCGCTGGTCGTCGAGGGTGTATGATGGGCTCCTGGAGACGCAATCGCCGTCACACTAGGTCGTATCGCAGATGCCAAAATGACGCAATTTGGTCCAACCCGATTATGCGTCTTGCCACAATTCTAGCTGGATTACTTCCTTCTTCATTATACAGCGCCCTAAGCATCTGGTGCTTGCAGGGTGGCCCATACTGCTGCGAAAACGTGGCCCTGCATTCTGGACGAGGCTGTCGATCAGTGAGCTCAGCTGTTGCCTGAAGCTACCGCTGATGGAGCAGTCCGAGAGATTTATACGTGATCTTTGTCGATAGCTCTCCGAAAAGCTTATTTAGGCGATATTGGGTTCGTGACCGCGAGGCCTCTTTGGCTCGCTGATCTTCCATGATTGCCGATCTTTTGGATGCAGTGTGTTCAGGTCCGTTAACGAGTTACCGAGTAGCGAGCGATGACTCGGAGATTGAAGTTGTATGCATTCCGTAGTTGCGATACTGGGAGATAAAGCGACGCATTCAGCCATTGATCCTACAGATATACTAGGATATCTATAAACGACGGTGCCAGTTAGGATTATTCCATCTGGAAGTATGAAAGATAGACGGTACCTGTCAGGTCGGAAAATGTTGTCCGAAGATGTTCAAGACAGCTCACGGACAGACGAGGTTATATGGGCAACATCTTCGCCCGCAGGCTGAATGAAGCTATCATCAGCGGAGAGCTTCGAGATAAAGGCTTGAGTTTGCGAGTAAGGACCAACGGTCTCCCGCCGCAGTTTGCACGGTCATTCCAAACATCTCGTCGGGTCAATAATGCCTCTTGGCCTCTTTGCCTTGACAATAGCTACAATAGCCCGGCCACCGCAGCCTGCTGACGTTATTCTTCAAGGTCTTCCAATGTACGCTTGCGATGAACAGGGTCGGAGGCTCATGGTTATGCTCAGAGCACAGAGAATTATAGACCAGAGATCGCCGTCCGACCATCGGCTAGGGGTGGACACGAATGACGAATATATTCGCATTCGTACGAATATTCGCAATTATTCGCAGTATTCGCATATATTAAATACATTGAGGTTCATTAGTTCAAAGGTAACTAAAGGATACTGGACTTGTCACTTGTGATCATAAAAAACTACAGGTTCCCATGACCTCTATATGTACTTGGCACTTTGTCTTCCGGAACCTTCTAGACATACAATTGGAGTGTTCCAGACATTCCGTGAATACCCAATTGCACGTTGCTAGAGCATTCCACAATCTACGATCGTAGGCTAGAGTGTTCTACACATTTCCACATCACTCCGCTCGCAGAAGTTTGGCGATATAGGCTTGGGTTTTGGACGCCTTGCGAATATTCGAATATCATTCGCATTCGCATTCGCAGGTGATAATTCGTTCGCTGCGAATAAAAGTTTATTCTGCGAATTGCGAATAATGCGAATGGAGAAAATTGTATTCGTGTCCACCCCTACCGTCGGCAAACAAGCTTGCCACGGAACAAGCAGTTGGTCGGCTTCGTACCAGTCTGGCGAATGTTGTAACCAGTAGGGGTATATTCCCATCCGCCAGCAGTGCTACAAATGTCATATCGTCGATATTGCCCAGTCCCAGTGTCCCTGTCAGATCCTCGACGCTGTGAAACGGCGAGCCTATGGTCACACACCCATTCTTGTAACGTCGCGAAGGTCCCCTCAAGAGTAGCCCACAGGATTCAGGAAACTGTTCGAGCATTGTGAAGAGATGCAAAGTGGAAGGAATTTCGGTCGCGTAGGTAGCGTGAAGTCGCGTGCAGAGGTACACCCTTCAAATGTTCCTTTTTCGGAAAAAGGCAACACAATACTGGGTTGGGACTTGGGAGTTTAGGCGCGTTTTTTAGGTTCTCCTCAGGAGACGCCGTTGCCGCAATGGGTTAGACCCGGATCGACCCAGTGCCGCTATAGGGCCTCCAGGCGAAGGCATTGGCCAGTAGCTCCGCGCTTAAAATGACGGCGGCTACGCTAGGACTAAAAGAGATATGCCAAGGACCACCAGGGGTAAGTGAATTTCAGAGCTTGTATAAGTTAGGGCATATTCCCACATCTTATCCTCGCAGGCCGTACAAGTTGACATATTAAAACCGATCCAGGGCATCCCAGCAATCAGAAATAGATGTCAATGGCTTCTGCAAACACGATTTCTTTTTGGCGGAAGTTAGACTTTTTACCCGCTATCTTCCAAATTTGTAGGTCATCTGTGCAGTCCTTCCTAGGCTCTGAATAACCAAGCTTAGCATGCGAGACCTTCGCTGCTGCAATATGGTGGCCATTGCGGGGAGAGAAGGCACCAAGAACGTTTAAGCGTTATATATTGTTGACGTTGATGCGCAAGACTTTCGCACGCTTGTCTACTCAGCAATTGCAGTAAGTCTAATAGCTTGAAGTGTTTTGCAACTGCGTGTTGACAATGATCATCAGGTTCATTGCCGGTTCTACTGAGTCAAATTATGTTGCGTGGACTAAGGAACAGAAGATTCCCGCTCGAAGCATTCAATTATCGCATCTCAACACGAAAGCCTTTTGGATCGGCGACGATCAAGCGGACACCGTCGTGCTGTACTTTCACGGTGGAGGTTATGCGATGCCTGGCACCGTGGCACACTTCACGCTTCTTACACGGATCATATCACAGGCAGCTACACAGGTAGAAAGATCCGTCGCAGGTCTCGTCCTCCAATATGATCTCGCTCCAGGTGAGCATTACCCGCGCCAAATCACGCAGTGCGTTGAGCTGCTCCGCTACGTCATGACGGACTTGAACAAGTCTCCGGGGCAGATCCTGCTTGGAGGGGACTCTGCAGGTGGAACTATGGTCTTCAGCGTTCTCTCGCACATTCTGCACCCTCATCCATCCATATCGCCAATAGAGCTCTCAACGCCTCTTCGAGCGGTATTCGTGTCCAGTCCTGTTACCAGATTCGGCTTCACTGCCGAGAGGTTTCATCTGAACGAGATTTTCGAACCGGCACCAGTTAGCACGTTGAAAGAATGGATAGCCAATTATCTCGGTACAAGTGGGAAAGATAGCTGGAATGAACCAGGGCAAAACGACGGAGAATGGTGGGGCGGGCTCACCAATGTAGTGAAGGGGATCCTGATAACCATCGCGACAGACGAAGTTATGGCAGACGATGTACAGGCGATGGCAAGTAAGATCACTGTAAGCCTGCTGTCTCCGTGAAAGCAAAGATAAAGATACTAATAATTTCTAGCCCGTCTACCCTGAGCTTACAGTTTTCTCGTCTAAGAATGACTTTCATGCCGAGCCTGGGATCGGTTATTCAGTTGGCTTAGAAGAAAGTGAGTGTTCGCAATTTATCAAACATTGGGTGGCGGAGAGGTTACTGTGATGGGTATGTGCAAGTTGTGTTCTGTACACAGGTGTATGTTGGGTTGGGGTAGGTAAGGCCCCTGGGATGCAGTCACTCTAAAAGGTGGCTGATGGAGGGTTCGATGCGCGATTTCTGAACTTTGTCCTCGCTGTTTGTGTGTTTTCTAGGACAGGTGATAACTATTGATTGATTACATGGCCTGGTCTTTCTTTGAATTCGTAGGAGTACAGATGGTCGTTGCACAAAACTTCTCGCTGGTGTCGGTGTAGATATATTTCGTTGTTGGTTGTCATCGTTGTCATTAGGCATGGTTCAATGCTGCTGGCAGACTCAGAGAAGGTAACGCTGAATTCATGGAAGGTAAAAGGCTGGCAACCATCATAGAATATCGCGTATGAACTGGTTTTCCAAGGTTCTGCCTGCATCACTGCATGAACGATCCATATGCAGCATTGACAATGCGGCTTGGCCGATTTAAGTTTAAAGCAGGGGTAACTAGTTTCTCTTTCATTTGGAGGGATTACCTGGGTATTTTGAGTCTTGCATGCGCATTCTGGCCAGACCAGAGGCAAGGACGCAACCCTCAGCGGGCAGCGACAACTAGCCACCCTCTTATCTATTCTATTTACAATTTGGACAAAGGTGAACGGAAAATGTCGGGACAAACAAAATCCCAGAGAAAAAAATTCCCGGAGGTATAGCCTGAACAGTTCCTGAGCCAGACGGGCTCCCCTCAGATGCCCACAATCGATTATTCAGCCTACTCGATTAAAGGAACCCTATTTGGACAAAGGTGCAGGGACCTGGGACATATGATAGGAGCGATTCACTCGCTGGGACGGTCCGCAAGCGATAGGAGCGATTCAAACTCGCTGGGACGGTCCACTTGCTTGCGGATCACTTTAGTGTGGATTTGCCGTGTTCGGGACTCACTGCTTGAGCCGCACAGCTGACGTGTGGTTGTTTGATTATTGACATCGGCGGACAGATAATTCTACTAAACAGATCACTCTCCCGAATATTGCACATGAAATATCTTTCTGTTCCGTGTGACGGTGCCAATTTCCGCCCATTTCCGTATCTGGAGATGAAACGTTATTGTTCGTCATAGCAAATCCTGTCATTGCAAACCAAATGTCAGCCTCACGAAGTAGAATGGGCTGTTACACCTGCCGCATTCGCAAGAAGAAATGCGACGAACAGCACCCATGTTGCCGAAATTGTCAGATTCGGAAGCTTCCATGCTATAGCTACGATGCTCCACCGGACTGGATGCACGGAAAGCGGAGCTGGAAAGAGATCATGGACAGCGGCGAGGCTCAACGGATTCGTTCGATTGCAGAAGCGCAGTACAAGGCTCGCAGACGCAACTGCCCAAACAGTTCAGAGAAAGAAGCAGACGGAGCCACGAATAGCCAACAGGCTATTAAGCTTGCGATTAGAAGCGCATGGTCTTCTGCACAGGAATCGCTATGGTGGGATGGTGGGTTCTGTACTTCCCTGCCCGTTTGCAGAGCTTCACATGAAGATGCACGCTTGCTTATGATTTTTCTCGATGTGATTCATCCAATTCAATTCGGATTTTACCAGATCTGTACTGCAATGGATTGTAATTGGCTCATCAACAGTCTGTGCAGCAACAAGGCGCGTTTTCATGCCGCTTTGACTGTTAGTGCCTGTTTCGATACCGGACTTCGCGAACCACATAAGATTGACGGCATTGGTATGAGTTTAGAAGTGAGAGAACGGCAGGCCGTCGCCTTGCGTGGCCTACAGACGAGCATCAGGCAATTCGAAGCGCAGACTTGTCTTACGAAAGATATAGTTAGGATAGGCATGCAGATATTGGAAGTTGTGCATCAACTACTCAGTCTAGAGATATTTAGCATGATGGAGGGGGCTTGGGAAATCCATCATCGAGCGGCAAGGACACTACTGAACGCGATCCATGCCTACCGTGCTCCAGTGTCGTGCGATCCCGAGGAATCTCATTCGCATTCATCACCGCTCGAGACAGCATTGAAGGAATTTTCCTCTCCAGATATCCAAAGAACCCTCGAATTCCACGTCACCTGCTTTGTCTGGGTGGATATCATCGCCAACGCAACGTTCGGCTCTCCGGCGCGCACTCCTCGGCATTTCGATTATATTCCTCTTCTTCGAGTCAATGGCCTCAAAACTCAAGATGTTATGGGCTGTGACGCTTCGGTAATGGCGACTATCGCCGAGATCACGCGTCTTGCCGACTGGAAGGCCTTTCAGCTTCAGAGCAAATCGCTCAACACAAGGGAGCTTGCTGTCCGTGCTAAATATCTGCATGCTGGTCTGGTTCACCAGATGCGAGAGCTAGAACAACGATCTACGCTTGGCATCACGAAATGTGAAGAAGACAGTCGCTTGGTGACACTGCAGTTCGCCTACGCTGCGCAGGTGTATTTGCACGTTGTCGTCTCAGGCACAAATACTGCTGCTCCAGAGCTTGTCCTCTGTGTAAGCCGGAGCTTGCAATTGCTGGAAGCGCTTCCAAGTAGGCTCGTGATTCGTGTATGCTGGCCATTCACTATTGTAGGATGCATGGCCGGCAAAAGTCTGCACAATAGATTTCGGGCCATCATAACACGAACAGTTGAACAAAAACAGCTTTTAGGAATGACATGGAAAGGACTGATAGCAATGGAAGAATGTTGGCGGTTGAGGCACGCCCAGTCCGATCTGGAGGGGGACTGTGAATGGAAGAGGGCAATGGAGAGCTTAGGCATGAGGATATTGCTCGTTTGAAGCCTGAAAAGGAGAGGAGAACAATCCAACTGGTCAGAGGTGATTGGACCCGTTTCCAAAGATGTCCTAGGACTGTGGTCCCAGCAGGAGATCCCGGTGACGGGCCATCTGCCCAATGCTTGACGCAGGGGCATGATGGGATCCTGGTCCCGAAGATATTGATTGCTCAGATAATGTCATTGCAGAACGTGGTCATTCTCAGGCTCTATACGTAATTCGATGCGGTCGGATTGGTGCTTGGACATTGTTCCTCTCGTGTTCACCGTAGAAAACGTTACACATTATTAGAGCTCACTCGCATCCGATAATTATTAGTAGTATGATACAAAAATGGGGGGCTCGGGCTAGGGTTATCCAAATTTGTCGGGGCCGGCCGTTGCAGCCCCATAAGGAATGACATAATAGCGCGTTACGAAGATTCCGCCGTAGCTTCTTATAGTACGTGTCCTCAGAACTCCTCGTAACTTGTTTGGATATCGTAAACCAAACTGCTGTCAGTCTGCAATCTGTCCGGAGTCGATGAGGATCGATTCGGCGTGATAATGCGGAGCTCCTAGGGACACGCGACTCCGTACCCTCGCCGGATCGGGTGCTTGTCTAGTAGACTCAGGCACAATGACGCTCCTCAGCCAATTGGTTGCCCAGCCGCAAGGGATATTCTCGTACGCCGGGTTTTCATGCGCATTCTTTAATTCGGGCCCTACTATCGTATCTATTGCGTGGAATCAAAATGACAAGTCGTGCTGACAACGTCCCAGGCTACCGGCTCGGTGTTGCGGGACGAATAGTGCGATTTTTACGGCACATGCCCGGCGCCGCACGTCAGTTATGCACTTAACAAGAACCCCATAACCTCAACAGCTCAACACTCGCTCCTCGGCGTTGTCTGCGGAAATGATCGTCTGTTCCGGACAATCGCACCGGTTCTGTCTGCCGCCGCCTAGCGTAAGCTTGACAGTGGATTCGCGCGTGCCGAAGCGGTATTTAAGCGAATAATTACATTGCTATTTTTCCCGCTATTTCATGCAATTTGCGCGGGCAATCCGTCGTTTATTCCCATTTCGCCCGCATCCACATCTGCCATCTAAGCCGCAGCTGACCCCGCCGGCGCCAATCTCCAGGCGCTACTACTTGTTGACTTCTTTCCCAGGATCTTCTCTGTCAGACCTCTCCTCCAACGAGAAAATGCTTAATCTCAAAGTATCTGTTATCGGTTCTGGCAACTGGTAAGCCACCTCCTTTTTTTTGCAAGTCAACAATTTTACCGACCGTCTCTATAGGGGCAGTGCCATTGCGAAAATAGTGGCCGAGAACGCCGCCGACAACAAGGACATATTCGAGAGCGAAGTTCGCATGTGGGTTTTCGAGGAACTGGTTGCTGGCCAGAAACTCACCGAAATCATCAACAGCCAGCACGAAAACGTCAAATACTTGCCTGGAATCAAACTCCCATCCAATATCGTAGCAGTGCCAGATCTTTTAGCTGCCGTTAAGGACGCCGATCTCTTGGTTTTCAACGTACCTCATCAGTTTCTTCCACGGATTTGCAGCCAGCTGAAAGGTAATGTGCCTGCCACCGTCAGAGCCGTCTCTTGCATCAAGGGTGTCGAGGTTAGTGGTGAAGGCATCACCATTATCGCAAACTATATCTCTGAGGAACTGGGTATTTACTGCGGAGCCTTGTCTGGTGCCAACTTGGCTCCCGAAGTTGCAGAGGAGAAGTATTCCGAAACTACAATCGCGTACAAAGTCCCCGATCCAAGCGACGTAATTGATGCCAGAATCATAAGAACGCTCTTCCACAGATCATACTTCCACGTTAGCGTCATTGATGATGTCGCCGGTGTTTCTCTCTGCGGTGCCTTAAAGAACATTGTTGCTCTGGCATCAGGGTTTGTAGACGGTATGGAATGGGGCGACAACGCCAAGGCTGCCATCATTCGGCGAGGATTATTAGAGATGACCAAGTTTGGTCGCGAATTTTTCCCAGAAAGCAACGCGAGTACATTCACCGAGGAATCATGCGGTGTTGCCGATGTTATTACTTCCTGCTCTGGTGGACGCAACCACAAGCTTGGCGCTGAGTTGATCAAAACCAGGCGACCGATCTTCGAGCTAGAGTCAGAGTTACTCAAGGGCCAGAAGGCTCAGGGAGTTACAACTGCCCAGGAGATATACGAGTTTTTGGAACGGCGGGGCAAAACACAGGAGTTTCCTCTTTTTACCGCTGTTTACGGCATAATTTTCCAAGAGCTCGATAGTTACGCCTTGCCACAGATTCTCGAAGACATCGAGCAGAAACTATAAATCATTCCATAGATTTGGGTGGTTTCATTCTAGACTATGCAAGTTCGTTTTAAAACAGAACACTGTTCATTGAACAAATTTGGTGATATATGTGTGATTGCAGAGGCAATTTGGGCTATAAGTCTCTTGCGGCTTGTGATGGCATGAAACATTGCGATTGGTTTGGACCGGGTGAAGAGCATTATATCTAATCTTATAGACCGAACACCTTCAGTTCCTCAATGCATTCATCTAAAAGGTCATTATATTCTATTCTGAATGAAAGTTCGTAGTGTAGAAAACGGATTCTCCCTAAAGTCTTTCACCGCAATAACTTTTCCAAACCGATCTATCTCCTGTCTTACGATCTTCTCGTTCTGTTTTTGTGAAGCCGGCTTGCTCTTTTTAGCGCTTAGAAACTGATACTGGGACTTCTGTTCGTCGCGGATCTCATCCACATCCATATCATTACCGTCTGCAGGCTTCTCACTAACGGCTTCAGTTGGCAGGGCGTCGAGTAAGTCATTCATCCCACTTCCGGCAAGCTTTTCTTTGTTAACTCTGGCACTCCGCCGTCGAGCCGACTTGGATAATATCTTCACATCATTCAAACTCCGACTTATCATCATATGTCTGGTCCTCTTTGTCGACGATGGGGCGGGCACGGTAACATCGTTCTTGTTACCAGTAACCTTTTTCAAAAAATTTGCCCGCTTGGCCAAAAGCTTCGAATCCTTCTTGGGTTTGGAAATGCGACCACCAGTCCGCGTGGCAAGCGACCGTGATTTAGACGCATTTAATGCTGATCGCGCAATGGTTGCTTCTGCTGCAGCAAGCTTGAGTGCGTTCGTGTGTTCTCGCACAGCTTGCCGCGCTTCCACTATCGCGGCGGCCGATTTTCGTCTGGGTGCCTGCAGAATCTGTTAGCCTTGCCTGTGTAAAATTCGATCCTATTTACCTACCATTTTTTGTTGTAATCTTTATTAAGGAGCGAAAGAAATTTGTGATAATTTACCCGCACACCAAACGCCCGCCCGTACGAAGAAAATTCACGCCGTGACAAGGTAAGGGTATACGGGTTCATCGGTTTAGGGTGTGATACGGTTTTTGTTTGGACGCAAGTGGGCTGTAAACAAAATGTCGCGGGAATCAGAATCTGCCAACATCAAAATGTCCAACATTCTACGAACGCCTGTTTTAATTTATAAGAGATGGCATATGCACAAGGGGTCCACTTCTCTCTCTAAAGAGTCGTATATGATATATGAAGTTGTGGAAGAGTTTGTATTCGCAAGTTGTCATCCATAAATGTAGCATCTATTAGTTCTATGATTAGTACATCTAGTTAAACAGAACGAAAACACAGATATATTCATAAACACTGTAGCAATGTAACGCAGAAACTGCAGAGTACATTACAGGTCATTTCTTCAAGTAGGTGTCTTGACAGTTGCGAAGATGATGCCCTCTAAACCTCGAGATACAAGACGTCAGATTTTTCTAGCTCGGCGGACTGATTGTTCTAGCGTTCGCTTTTCTTCGCGTAACCGTAACGTGCCAAATTTCTGTGAATTTCTCGGCGACTTTATGTCTCGATCATTGACTAGAGGTGGCACTTTGCTCAGGTTTGTGGTAACAGAAGGTCGGGCGGGAGTCACAAGCATGCCTAAGTAGTTGCCAACACAGTAGGTAAAGACAACCAAGTCGACTATCAGCAATCCCAACAAAAAAGACCAAGTAAAATAAGAAATCCAGGTATCTCTGTGCAAGCAATGTCTCAGTAGTGCCACGGCAGAATTGATACATCCGGCAGTCCCTCGAGGTTGATCACTTGGTGACATCACAATCGAAGTCAAAACATCGCCGAGGCGAGTATTGCACATTTCATAGAGATCGAATATGTTGGCGATGTTGAAGGTAAGCATGGTCAGTGACTCAATTTGATTATTTGAAAGTGGAAAAATGTTTTAATGTTTATTCCTCGTTGGAAAAAGTAGATGCAAGGTTAGAGGCTCACAATCGGCCTAAGTTTGACTTTTTGTGGATCGGCTTCATTTTGTTGTCAATTTGCCTAGCCTTGAAGGCAACTCACGCGAGTGAACTTAATCATTCTCTTCTCCAATTGTTACATTTTAGTGCAAATACGAGACGATTGACGAACGATACAATCAAACCTCCTTCACAAAAGTCTGCGACAATTATTTACAACGAAACAACCAATTAGGAATCACGAAACACCAAACATTATGTTAGTACAACGACAACTCAACACACAGACGCAACCACCATATATTATTTAAACGAGAACCGTCACAAAAGAACTAGTGAATTCAATCCAACCACCGCCGGTTGAACTGTACGCAGATAACATGATTAATTTCCCGAAAACAATGGTGCCACCGTGTGGTCCTGTGACATCTCACCTTCGACATGACTGTTTCTATCTGCATTATCGGTTGAAAATGATGTATAAATTGTATCGCATATAAGTGTTCAAGATGCCAATCTGGTAAACTCGATCAACACAGTTTCAAATCTACCTCTTCTCTACCAAGATGTAATGCATTCCGATGTATGCCAATATAATGAAAAGAGCTATGAATACCATTAGTGAGAGGAACCACATTGAAAAATCGCAGAATCCTTACCAAAGAATGCAACAAGACCAGTAACATCGCTTTGGTACGCAGTGGTGTTGAATCCAAATGTGCTCAAAATCGTGGCTCCAGGGACTTCTATAGACAATCCGTACTGATGTTCAACCAAGGTCAAGTATCGAACCTCGTTAATGGCCATGGCCTCATATGCATAGTGGAAGATAGAGAGGTTTTGTATCCACAACGCGCTCTTTGGAATCGAATCCCGGTTGAGGAACAGGCCAGCGAAGAGCAAGCTGAAGAGCATGACCAAGCTGCCCACCAAACTAGCAACACCGGTATCCTTAACCATAACACCGATGCACAGGCATATGGCGGCCGACGCGAGATTGAACAAAGTCAAAGCGAGTAAAAACTTGACCATTGCGTGATTTTCAAAGTTCAGCCCAACTAGAGGGTAGATAATGAGGCCGAGCATAACAGGTGGCAATACGCGAAGAGGAATAATATCGAACACGACCTTCGAAGCAAAGTAAGAAATCGGAACATAAAAGCCATTTGCTCGTTCGCGAACGAAAATCTGTCTCTCAGATGCGAAAACATGAAGTGATGTCAACGTGCTGAATCCAAAGAGAGCGAGTAGGAAGAAGAAAAGGCCAAGTCTGTTTTGAAAGCCAGAGATGTCGTTCGAAACGTCATAATATAGAAATCCACAGAGGACTACAGAGTGTCAGTATAAATGCTCGCATTTGCATGAGAAATGACGTACCTGCAAGCACCAGAGCCATGATGTAATGAGTAAGCAGTAGCATAGGATCTCGGTACAGGTTCTTGAATGTTCGTCCGGAGAGAATGACAAATTGTTCTAGGACACCAATCTTCTGGCCTCCATATAAGAAGGCGGGTAAACGCTCCGAATGTGTAGACGCAATATCCATACTCTCCTGTATCTCGGTATTCATTTCCTCCGATATTCTAGATTGCTTGTGCTTTTCAACAAGGTCATCAAGGTCAGTCTCAGGTTCTCGATTAACTCCCTCTGTGTGGTTGCCATTCTCCTGAACCATCGGCGATATGTCGTCGGACGATCTGGTCTCAAGGGGGATCAGCTCACCCTCTTCATTCGTGGCATCAGCAGTCGAATTTGAATCAGTTTCCTCATTATCCACAGAACGGCCAGACGATCCGTTTGACAAATGAAAGGTCTGAGAAGCTTTCATCGTTAGGTCAATCAAGAAATCGGCCAAGTTGAATCCGCTTGGGCATTCGCATCCGATAGACGAGAAGTACTCCTGGCAACTGTCATGGAGGCCAGAATAAACCAACTGGCCACGAGAAAGCAGAATCAACCGATCGAATAAGGCCACAATATTTGATCTAGGCTGGTGGATCGTGAATATAACTGTCCGCTTGTAGTTTTTGGCCAGCGACTTCAGGCACTCGACGACATTGTATGCATTAAACGAATCTAATCCGGAAGTCGGTTCATCTAAGAACAAAATAGAGGGGCTGGTGACGAGCTCGCAGGCGATGGCAACACGTCTTTTCTCGCCACCCGAAATGCCACGGTGACCTTCCCAGCCAATAAATTGATCCTTAATTCCCATAATTCCAAGTTCATTCATGGTTTCAAAGACTCGTAATCTCTTCGCGTTACGAGACATAGTCTTGGGCAGGCGCAATAGAGCGGAATTCAAGATTGTCTCATACACCGTCAATGTCGGCATCAACGCATCCTCCTGGTCAACAAAGCCGGTAATGCTTTTGAATTGACTTTCAGATACCTTGAATCCATTGACCAAGATGTCACCACCGATAACACCACCTTTATTCTTGTGTGCAAGAATATCCAATAGCGATGTTTTACCAGCTCCAGAAGCTCCCATAATTGCCATTATCTCACCTGGACGGACGATACCCTGAATCCCGTGAAGTATTTTCTTGTTATTGACGCCGTATGTGACGTTGCGGAAAAGCAATGTAGCCGGAGTATGGCTGGACATTAGTTTATATGACTCATCTTCTGAAGGCAAACTGGCACTGTTTGCCAAGTTTTGCATCTTTCGGACCACGAAAAGCAAGACGAAACCGACAAGCACAATAAATACCAATATAGCAATTATGCCCGCAATCAGAGCCGTCTTATTCAAGGTCTTCTTCGGAATCTCATACCCAGGTAGCTCGCTATAATGCAAACATTCTCCGCTGTTGCAGGTAAGTGTTATTGACTCATCGCCAAACACTGACTGAATCAAATCATCCATAGCTGGCTCTGAAAACTCGCACGACCCTCGAGCTGAATCACAGGAAAAAGATCCCGGACCCTTGATGGCTTCATCCAGAAAGTCAGTAATATCTGTATGTCGCAGTTAGCACAAGCATGAAACATCCGATAAACCACTGGAATTACCAATGGAGCCATCCTCGCCACAAAGAGTTCTGTCCGGAACACAGGCACATTCGATATTTTTGCACTCATACAACGTTCTGTTCGTCGCGTCCGTCGATTCTGTGAGGGTGTTAGGGACGATGATTGGTTTGTCGGCATCACCACTTACCAGTAGAAAGATCGCAATTAGTTAAATCGCAATAAAAGCTTTCGACCTCATCGATCCAAACTATAGACGAAGTTGTTAAGTATCCCATACGAAGCTATGCCCACAATCACGACCTACATTGGAAGTTGCAAGCCTCAGCTGTCGAATTGCACGAGAAGGTTACCTGGGGGAGTTTTCCACCGAGTATATCAAGAATTTTCCGATCTAGTGATTGCGTCAGCTACCTTCAAGAATTGGCTATATTTAGTGTTCGTAAAGTCCTTACTGGTGACGTTGCACATTTGAAAGTTTTCTTTCACGGCCATGCCGCCCTTATAGCAGGAACCACCCGTGCCGTCAGGCATAAAGGCATTGCAGACATCATCGTTCATGCATACTATCGACAGATGTCAACTCATGATCACCACGGCCAGTAATTGACATAAATTCCTACCGTTGCAATTCAAACCTTCCCAGCCGTCATCACATTCACAGGAGTGACCGGTTCTCGGCATGCGGTCTCGGCCGCCTGCCAAAGATCCACAAACTACCAAGTTATAAGCATCTAGTCTACACATACGGTCCGCAATATCTCGAACCTGGAACGGAGCAGTCATCGCCACCAAAACCCGGAGGACAGTCACAGTGTCCATCGTACGGTCGACAATCCGCGTACTGCAAACAGGTATAGGCCGGCAATAGACAGTTAAAGCTAGGAGATTATTAATTAAAAAACCTGCAACTTGGCTCTTATGCTGAGAACCTGGAAGTGATTGCGACTTACCACTTATCGCTGGCCGCGCTTCCCAATGGGGCACCTGCATACATGGAATTGAGCAAGTTCGACACCGGAACAGACGTAGCGTTCTGCGTGTCCGAGCGCCTGGCTCGTACTACATTTAGTTGTACAATAATCAAGAGTAAGGCAGCCAGCCTCCATTTGCGTAATTTGGACATCATCGGTGTTTAGGTGTGACAGACCGAAGCGAGATGATAAAAACCCACACCAATATAACCAGCGTACAGTAACTAAAAATGTCGAACAGTTAACTCCGAAGAGCGCTTCTCACCAGCCGCCGTAAATGAGCCAAAGTTATAGCAAGTAGATTGAGGGCGAGCCTTAGATATCGATACCAAGAATGTGCGCTATCGCCGCTCGAGAAGCCCAGGCGCCTGGGCCGTTCCGCACTCATTTAGTGATGGGGAGGGCGAAATCCGACCCGGGTCAGGCTTGCTGGCCCTGCCCGTATATTAATTGCTGGTGGGGCTGCAACTTAAATAAATGCAGGTCAGAACAAAATAGAAAACGAGTCAGTACTTCTCGCTTCCTAAGGAATTGAACAACAGCGTGTACTTTGCTCCATAAACTACTAACAGGTTAGGCGGATATGTACTTTGAGTTATCAGACTCTATTTCTTAGCATGCATTAAAGCTACTGCGCGATATCTGGCAGCTGGCATATTGTAATGGAAGAATGGCGATACCAAATATGAAGTCATGACTGCTTAATTTTGAATTCTAAATGTTTCGAGTAAATAGTACATAGTACGTAACATATATAGATACAGGGATGATGCCTCTCGCACAAAACTACTCAGTTTTTACATATTGACACAACTTAACTAATAGTGTGTTACAATCGTCATCTAGTCGTCATCGGCATCCCAGTTCCCAGGCATAGCTTGTTTGGGCATAGCAGGTCCACCTGCCCTCTTAGCCATGACAATCTGGTCTACTGAGAGAATCGTATTAACCGTATCTGTGGCAAGTTTGATTGCCCAACTCTTTGCAGATAGTGCGTCAAAGATACCGTGTTCCTTTGCATCCAAAACGCCGGTTCCGTCGTTATCCTACCATACCAGTCAGCACGGCTACCATCAACACTCTTGCAAAATAATTTCACATACGTCAACATCAACACCGGCGTTCCAATCATCCTTCTTGCCGTGGGCTCCATACAATCGTCCCAGGACCTCTGTCGCATCAAGACCAGCATTTTCAGCCAGAATTCTTGGGACGACTTCAAACGCTTCGCCGTATTTTTTTATTGCGTGCTGGAGAATTCCAGGTGTCTTCTCACCGTATTGCGCAACCCTTTGAACTAGTTCAATCTCTGTAGCCCCAGCGCCAGGAACAAGTCTGCCATCCTTCGTCAGTGCCTTTACAACATTTACGCCATCATCGATAGCACGTTCTATATCATCCAGCAGACCCTGAGTAGCTCCTCGGACTACAATGGTCGATGTACGAGTGGCCTCTTGTTCTTGTCGGACGACGGTAACTCTGTCACCGCCAATTTCAATCGTTTCGACAATATCAACCCTGCCCATCTCCTCCGGCATTGGTGCACCCAACCGTGGCAGTGGAGTTGCGCCAACTACCCTGCAGACCCTCCGTAGGTCAAATTTACTAGGAACCCGGAGAACCAATATATCATAGCGATTCAAGTAGTTCAAAGCTAGTTCACCGACATTGGCTCCAGCAATCAATACTCTCATACCAGTATCGGCTAAAGCTTTTATGCTCTACATTCACAATATTAGACCCGCACTCAAGATATTGAATAATTGCATTTACCGATTCCAGATGTGCCTCCTCATCCTGAGTGAAGTTAAGCATCTCCTTGGCATTGTGAAGTAAGACGGTGCCTTTTGTTTCAGTTTGACTTATGTCGATGGGACAAGTGAATACACCGACTCTGGCCCTCGACGCAATCTTCTTAACAGAACCCTCAGGCTCGCGGTTAAATACCATACCTTTGACCACCCGACTGGCATCCAAACTGCTACCCATAATCTTAACAACTCGAATATTGTCGACATTAAAGTTTTTAGGGTTACTTGGCAGCACAGAGAAGACAGCCTCAGCAACCAGTTCCGCCAAAAAATCTTCGTTTCCGTACTGTTTCGATGCAATCGCTGGTCGAATAGCTTTGAAAAGCTCCGTCTGGGATCGCAAGTCCTCAACTTTCTCAACGGAGAGTTCTTTAAGTTCACCCTGGGTAAACTTCTCCGCCAGTTCGTATCCCTGAATAATGTCGGCCGGGTGCAGGCCAACCCTTATCAAACCATCCGCCTGATTCAACAATTCTCCGGCCAGGACAATGACGAGATTTGTAGCATCACCCATCTAAATTCAGTGTTAGATGTAGGCGTATGGTATCGCAGAAAAATTGCACACCTCAGTCTCTTGCTGTTGACATGCCATCACCATAAGCTTAGCGGCAGGGTGAATCACGTCAAGTTCTCTCAATATCGTGGCGGCATCACTGGTCAAGAACATTTTCTGCAAATCTACCAAAATATCGTTAGGACGCTTTCAATAAGGTCATAATTGATCCCCATTGAGCTGACGTCGACCTCAGTCGCCTCGACAATCATGATGTCAAACTCACTATCATATGCCGCCGATCGTTTCTTCTACACGTAACAATTCTATGGCAATATTCACTTACGGTTGATTACAATCTTGTTTCGTCCGCACGGTCCAATCGAAGTGCGCACAATTGACGCGATCTCGCGACAAGCACTGATATTTCGGTTGATGGCTCCATCCTCACTTTGATAAGTCTGGTATCCGGGCTTGAAAAGCTGAGTGCCTGGAGCGCTCGGTAATGATAATCCAGACATGGTAGAGATAAATCAAGATACAAGCTGGGTAAAGTTGGGTGCAGAGAGAGATATTCAATGCCGAGTGAATTCCCTTGGGGACGATTACCCTAGTGACGCGCCAACAGAATTTTTTGGTATACTGAGCATCATGGCCGGGTAACAACTGCTCGCCATTAATGGCAATAAGCGCAGGTTCCCAAGCAAGCTATGCATGAGTTATTAAGTGGTCATTTATAATGTAACTTTTAATTTACGTTATTTCATCTAGCCGTTATCTATAATATTAACCGCCATTACACCATTCACCGTCGGCTTACACGTCTTTGCCAAAAATTCAGATTAGCGGACCGGCCTCTAACCACGATATCATCAATTCTGGCCGAAAACGAAGCTCTCTTCCGGAATTCTTCCTCTCAAAACTGGTGGCTCGGTCCCCTTGATATAGACATCCTCGAACAAAAGAGTGGCGGAACCCTCGGGTGGTGCGGAGGCTTCAGCCTCCTTTGTCTCCTTATCAACTAAGGCGCGGACCTCTTTGTCAATAGCCTTGAGCTCGTCCTCACTAGCTACACCCCATCCAATGATACGGTCCTTCAAACTGTTGACAGGATCCTGAGTGGACCGCATGCGCTGAATCTCCTCACGAGTCTACATCAAGTTAATAAATCAATAAGAGTTCAGCAGTCCGGGAACAAAACAAAATAAAGCATACTCTGTAAGTAGTACCAGGGTCGGACATAGAGTGACCACCATAACGGTACGTGGTGTATTCAAGAACGAGTGGACCGTTACCCTCGGTAGTGAACTTCTTTGCAAACGCAGAGGCTTGTTTGACAGCCAGGACATCCATTGCATCGATTTTAATTCCAGGAATATACTGTCCACGTTTGTGATATTCCGTCAAAGCAGAACTTCTTGCGGCTGAGGTACCCATACCATACTGGTTATTCTCGCAAGCGAAAATGCATGGCAGCTTCCACAACTTGGCCATGTTGTAGGCCTCGAAGACCTGACCTTGATTGGCAGCACCATCACCGTACAAAGCAAAGGTAGCGTGGGGAAGACCTTGATAGTGCTTGGCGAAGGCAAGACCAGCACCGACAGGGACTTGGGCACCGACAATTCCGTTACCGCCAAAGAAGTTAGGAGCGAACATGTGCATAGAACCACCTATATTTTTATTTAGTCGTTGTTTGCATGACTGCACACAAGCCGAATCAGAGTCACGTACCCTTTCCGAAAGACACGCCATCGCGTCGGCCCATCAATTCAGCGAGAATGGCCTTGACGGAAGCACCTCGCATGTAAGCAAAGCCGTGGCAACGGTAGGCAGTGATAACCTGGTCGTCCCGGGTGATTGCGTGCTCGATACCGACAGCAATTGCCTCTTCGCCAATAGACAAATGGCTATAGGCCAATTAACATCATCGAACATAAATCTATAAGCATTGGATGAACGCTTCTTACCAGCTATAAGCTATATTAGCAAGCAATTCGTTAACATCTGACAGCAGTTTATCACTCACAATCCTCGGATCTTCTTGGCCTTATACAGAGCATCGGCAGCCGTCTCCAACCGTCTATTCAAATATTAACAATTGTTTCCACACAGTTTGGCTACTGTCCAGCTACATACCGAACGGTCACCATATCCCGATACAATGAGATCACCTCATTTTTGGTGACCTGCATTTCCAACTCCGGGGACTCAACTTGATATGTCTGAAAGGACTCAGGAAGGAATCTGATCGTGAAAGGAGCGTCCGCATCCTTAGGTCAAATTAGCACTTATTTCACCGCTTACTGCGACCGAGAGACCAATTGCAATCCAATCCAGTCAAGTAATAGTGCCCGCCACACCGGTACTACAGTTTAGAGGCGACACAATTGCTCACGGTACCGTGATCTAGGCAATCTCTAAAATCAATTGATCCTTCTTACCTCAGGCACGCGAGAAACCAAGCTGGAAGCATCCGTCGCTAGGGTGCGGACAGCAATTGGGCGAGCAATAGCTCTCGAGCTAGTCGAGGCTAGACGAGTCGACTTCAGTACAGTCGACAGCATGTTGCAAATTCGTCTTCTTAAGGGGGGAGGAGCGAAGTGAGAATGCTGAGAGGTGGGGAAGCAGAAGATACTTGTCGGAGCCGGAATGCTTGGGCTTCGCGAGTTTTAGGGACTGTACCCCATCG
Source organism: Lipomyces yamadae (assembly GCA_030556285.1). Classification (NCBI taxonomy): domain Eukaryota; kingdom Fungi; phylum Ascomycota; class Lipomycetes; order Lipomycetales; family Lipomycetaceae; genus Lipomyces; species Lipomyces yamadae. The sequence goes on along the minus strand of JAKTPU010000091.1, from coordinate 11,584 downwards.
GTACCTGCTGTACTCGCGCGTAACCTGAGGAACGCGGCAACGGTAATCCCTATATGGGTTTGGGGTGAAATCCGCCAGCCTATCAAAGACAAAGAATCAAACCCTTACCCTGAGAATCTCGGTTGTCAGCGGTCTCTTGAACCTGTGTACTTTGGAGCCGAACAGCCGAAGGAAGAGTTTTGCTACATAGGAGAACCTGAACCCTTATATTTACCATTGTCTAAAACAACTATGACCTTCGAATGTTCCCAAATATTTATTTATAATACATATTCAAATATACAAATGTTGTCCTATTTAGGGCTAGAGTTTTCTGTCTTCGCAATGAGAATCTGCTTAAGATGAGCGTCGCTGTCGGCGACATATATGCCAGGCCTAGATGGTCGCAAAATACCATGACATTCCCATTCCGATACCTAGAACGGGTCAGATATCGGTCAGATACCAATTGATGGTTTCACTTACGATTAAGAACTCGTCTATATTTGTCGGAAGACACAATCCAAGTGGCTCACCCATAACTGAAACAGCGGTTTCCCATCCGTATTCATCAGCAATCTCAAGACCTTCAGCCGTAGATGCAATTAGTCCAAGCGCGAAAAAAGCGGTCCTATACATTCTAGTCAGAGCCATCCATCGCACTATTGCCTTCGTATAACCTATATACCCTTTCAAACTCCAGATCTGCGACGAATTCGCAATATGTACAATGGTTTCGACGATATTGGTCTCCTCTAGAAACGGCACGCCGAACTCCAGTGATCCTATGTTGCTCACAGCCCAGATACAGCCCTTCAGTTTGCGCAAAATGGCTGGATCTTCCTTTTCCTGACAATGCTCCTTGATATAGTCGGTGAAGTGCCTAACATGGTCCTTCTGCTTTAGCAAAGCAATGCCCTCCCTACTTCTTACTAGCTCCCTATAGAAGTGCGGAGGAATTGGTGAGGAACGGTTAGTCTGTTGAAAGCCATCGCCAGACAGCAATGTGCGCGCAAGCTCTAGCTCAACGACGTGCACATACGTTTCATTACCACTCTAATACATTGTCAGCTATAATGTTATCAACAAGTCATGCAACAGTGGCTCACATTAAACCATTCGTCCATCTCCCTTTCAATGTAGTTGAGATCCTTCAGAAATCGGAACCCTTCTGAAGTAGATAAAAACCTCAAGAGTAGAGGGGCAGTCAAATCTGCTAAATGCTCCAAATCGGGGAGGCATTTAACTATATAATCTAACGTCGGTCCATCCTCGCAAGCGTCACCAAGCACCTTGATCGCCAATTTGCACACATCAGGGTCAACGTCGTACAGCTGTTCAACCAGCAATTCAATGGCCCAATTGCGCATGTTGATATCCTCAAAGTCTAGTAATTTTGCCAGGTGAGACGTTGTAAACATGCGGACATCTTTTTCTCCCGTCGAAAGAACTTTGGCGAGGATGATGCGTGTGTGTCCCTCCAGGTGATAGTCTAAAGACGAAACCAGTGCTATTATCAAGTCTTTCCTTGTGTTCAATTCACTTAAGTGGTAGAACATGTTGAACATCCGCCATCGCTCTATCATCCTAGGTCCGATTAACAACCATACCTTGTGCATCTTCACTTACACTTACGTCAATCCATTCGGATCGCTACTTAGTGTTCCAAGTAGGGTAAAATATCCATAGCTAAGTGTTGTCTCCAGACGATACTTGGAGAACAAAGGCTCAGCCGACGTTATTCCACTCATGGGATCCAATTGTGCCAAGCATTCGGCGATTTGTCTCAGCAGCTTATTCTCCATGAGATATTTCACCCCTTCTGGACTCGCGAGTAATGTCTTGAACAAAACGCTACCAGCCGTAACATATCTTTGACTCGCCGACGTCTTTCGGATTTCTGAGAAACGATATTTGAATGGTCGGTAAAACGACATAAGTCGTTTCATGAACTTCGTCGCACGAATGGCTTCGTCAAGACGTTTCGGGTTAAGAAGCGGGCCTTGCATCAGCTGGATCAACGTATCCCAGTTCCATTTGGTATAGTTTTTGGTGCTGAGAACGTTCGTCTCCAAAAGTAAATTGCGAAAGTAGGTGTCGTCCAGATGGAGACCAAGTCTCATTTTTTTCAATTCAGACCTCTTTGACTCGCGATGTGGTTCCCCCCTATTAACGACATAATTAGCATATACCTTGACCAGCAATACATTTTGTACAGTCCGTACAAAACCTGTAAAGCCAAATCTGGACGCGACCGGTATAAGTTCTTCGTGATTTTATCAATTTGGGAGATCGCAGACGACGCAGGAAATCGGTCCAGAGTATCAAACCTGGCTGCTTGTGAGAATAACGGTCCGAGGACCTGCGTTTTAATGCAGTATCTTTGGGGCAAGATCTTGGCCGCAAGGCTAATTATTTCACTCAGCAGCAGAGTCGCCTTACGGCAATTTTTCGCATCCGTATTTTCTTCAATAATGTGTGCGAGAAACTAGCAAAAAGTAAGTGACTTATAATACTGCGTGAATTAGGGAACAATCGCTTACGATTAATAGATCGGCTTCTATAAAAATCGCCAGCAGAAGGGCAGCATACTGATCTGTCAGTGTACGTCGTTTTATCGTACTTCCAAATGGTTTCAGAGAGGTGTCAATATTGTTGGTAAAGAATGCTAACGAAAGTTAGTACAATATACCATTTGCTACCATTCAATTCACTCACTTGTTAGTCTACGCCCAGCCAAAAATGGTGCTGACCACGGCGGAGATTTTATTTGGAAAATATCAAAGAATAAATCCATCAGCACATCCTACAAAAGCAGCGTTAGTATGCCTCAGTCATGCCGACGGCTGGTACTGTATCACATGCCCGTAGCACTGGGAGGGGAATTCGTAAGCAATCAACAAGCGACTGTAGGGACCTGAAGTTGTACATGCACATATATAACAATCCTGCGGTCAATGGTTCATCAGTCATGTGCTGTACGATTAAATTCGCTATGGAGGCCACCTACCAGACCAAGACTTTAGTAGAACTGATATCACTCGAGCACAACTCTTCAATTTGGGCTCATTGATATGACTTTTCTCTTGTAATCCCGTAAAGGTAGACAGTACTATGTCCAAATCGTGGCCAGGCCAAATATATTTCCTAGTATCTGGCTTATCCAGTAAATACAGAAACGCCGTCGCAATACTGTCGGCTAACTCGTAGGGTCCATTTGCAAGTGTCTGAGCTAGTATTCTGATTCCACCGGCGGCTGAGACTTTGTGAGGATCATACATTACTGCGGTTGCAGTTAATGACCGGATTCTATTCGCATTAATCGAGCACACTTACATAGTTCGGAGAGCGTCTCTATCGCAATAACATGTAGCCGATCCTCGACATGCTCTGCTACCGCAACAAGGGCACAGACAACCCCAAGCGAAAGCTGAGTAACGCCATCGGGAACATTAAAGTAGGCTCTAATGAATTTAATCGCTTGTTCCCTCTCGACGTTAAATTTCGAATCCTTAGCCAATGATCTAGTTGGTGCCTTTGTCAGCTCATAGTAGCAACGGATTTTATCTTAACCTGACATACTGTATCACCAATGCGTCAGTCCTGAGACTGATAATGGTCTTGAAAGATTCGAGATTCGATATTGCATACCGGGCGGTCCGATATCCTGCTGCAATTACCTCTTTGGCTGGATGCAAGAGTAATTTTTGCACACTGCAAAAGTTAGCCACGTAGCGTTCGGCTAATGGTAGCTGAACAACCCACAACAACCTACCGTCGTGCAAATACAGAGAGAACCAGTTCTTGCTTTAATAGCGGGTATCGCTGCAGCAACTGGACCAATTCATTCGCCTTCGAGACATAGAACAAGGACGACTTGTCTGGTTCCTCGAGCGATTGCAAGATATCGCCCAACGCCCATGTAGGACTACCAGCTGCGAGTGATCTTTAGTAACGCTCGCGACCTTCTTGTCATGCCATATTAACGCATACCTTCTCCATCCTCGTCATCTGTGAACACAGGTTCAAGGTTTGTATTTATTGGATCGAGCTTGATCATCGCCGATCGTGGATCACGAGCTGTCTTAGCTCTTCCGTGGTCGGTTTAACCTTGACCTTCGGTTACGTAGCAATGAATGCAACAGAATCGTAGATGGCGGCCCCTCAATCCACTGCCCCGACACGACAAGAGCGAACACGCCAAAGTATATCTATATGCAGCACATAGAAAGCTGAGATATGGTACGAGTAGTTAGTTTTATTGGTTAGTATTACCTGGATCCTCCGTGTCGCGGTGGTGCCCTGAACAATGGAAGGAGTTTTCGTTATGTGCTAAAGTTTCATTGAATGCGGCGGTTTAAACTCTCTTCCGATATGTGGGTAAATAATTTTTAAATTACGAATATTCCCCCGACTCCAATGTCCATATCAAGCATTACAGGTATATCTATGCACTGGTTCTGTTTACAATGTCAGGACAAACGCCATCCAATAAGCGGAAAGGCGGTGCAGGCCTGATTACTGAGCAAAAACGACGCACGGTATATCGCCCTGTTTTGGACAATCCACACACAAAAGTTCTTTGGTAAGCTCTCATCGCAGGACTTGCAGCTCGGCAATTGGATGCCTTTTGTTTAGCATACAATCAGGATTCCCTAATCTGGAAATAGGCCGGCTGTTTCTGCGGACGACGGCAAACTCTTTGTGGATTTACTCTGCAGGTAATATATAGCTTGCTTCCGATACTACACGTCGAATTTTTGCTAATGGAATTACATATATAGCGTACTACAACCGGTCGGCACGTACATTGACCAGAAAAACAAGATCAGACGGCATAAGAACAAATCATCAGGAACACCTGTCGAGGCAGAGCAACTCCAAAAACCTACTCGGCCGGAAGTGCTGAATTACCTCACCTTCGGGATCAACCCCACGACAATCGCACTAGAAGCACAGGCTTCAAGTGTATATGCGCAATCTTCCTACGTGAGTCCAATATTATCAACCACGGCGCCATTGTCAAAGAAGAATCGAAAGGATCCCGTTACAGCGATTTTTATCGCTCGATCAGATATTACTCCCGCGATACTGTTGTCACATTTCCCACTTCTGTGTACGTCAAGCTCGTCACCAGTTAAACTCGTCCAATTACCCAAAGGCTCGATGGGTCTACTTGCACAGGCGACAGGCATACCGGGCCTGGGTATAGTCGGTATCCGGCAAGGTTGTCCTGGCGCTTCAATGCTTTTTAATGGATTAGAACGAATAGATGAAGTCGTTGTTCCATGGGCAAGATTCAGTCGCGGTGGCAACGTTTATCAGGCATTGAATGTTAAACAGGTCGTTACATCCGCGCCAGTGAACAGCTCTTCGACGAAGAATATGGATAATGATTAATGTTAATACCGGCAATGCAGGCATTCGTTTGGCGTTTATAGGATTAAAGAATTTGATTATGCTACTCACTATCACTGGAGGCTTGGAGTATTGCAGATGTTTTGGTGTAACTTATAAACTCATTCGATTATAATCAATCAGAGTGGACATAGCTGCACGGGACCACAATTACATAACATTACATAATATCTTCCTACATTACGGATAACTCCATCAGACAACAACAAAAGTACGATTCAGAACATGATATTCACCTTGGTTATTCTAAGTTATACTCGCCCCACGGAATGCCCAGACGAGCACTAACTGCCGACAATCGTGCATCACTGCTCCCGGATATTATTCAGTTCTCGCAAACAGGCGTTCAAACTACGCGGAATCTCCTGATGCCGGTATGTCTTGGGATAATAGAGTAACTGCAACACAATCTTGCCTATAGGATAGGGCGGAGTACGCACACGTTCAGCCTTTCTCGATCGGGTCGCGTCAAATTCAGTTGCCCACTCGTTGTAGCATGGAACTTCTAGGATCTTAGACGTGAGATATATCTCCTTCTCAATTTGAGAAAATGAGATGTACGATCTCGCAAATGAACCGTCCGAGCCGAGCACGTTACCAAGAGCAAGCGGGCTGTGTTTAGCTGCACTTTCGGCCGGCTGCGCCCGACGCTTAGGTGAGCCGAACAGCTTGTCCATCCCGAACCTGCTTTCTTTTTTCTTTGGGGATGGAGAGCGAGAGACACGAGTTGCTGGTTGAGTAATCTTCGCTTTCAAAGTGAGAATAAACTCAAGTTCCGTCCCTACGATACTGCTTGATGTTAGCCGAAAGCTGCCTGCAATCAGCATATGTAGCTTACAGTTCAAACTCCTGATAGATAGGAGCATTCCTGGTCAAGTTCATGTAGGCAGTGGTAACGCAATGAATACCATTATCAAGCGTCAATGCAAAGTACGCGGACGTATCTGTGACGGTTAGCAGACGCTGGTGAATATCAACACTAAGTACCGTACCATCGCTTAATGGCAGCTTCAAGTCTTTGAGAGCCAGCACCTTTACAAATAAGCGACCTCGGTCTGCTGGATCAACGTTGGGATCCACGTCTACGCTCATTGGCTTTGCAGGTTTCATCTCCTCGTTATGGCCCGCAGTCGGCAGTCTTGGTTTTGCCTCGGAGGCCTTTGAAGGCTTGCCAAGATCCGACTTGTTACCATCCGGGATTATTAATGAATTTTTGACACTGTTCTCCCTCCCTTGTTGTTCTTTCTCTGGAATAAGCATGCTACTTCTCACGCATGACTTACCAGACAAAGTTTGGTCTTCCTTAGGTTCGCGGGCACCGGTCCACGGTTGGTAAGCCTTCTCTGAGGAATCGCTGAAATCTGTATCAGCATAGGCATGCACAATTCTCGTGTTTTCCCGCATCAGATATCCTCTCTTTAAGCATGGTTAGTAGGCAGTGACAGACACTTAAGCTTAGAGCAGGCTTACTTTTTGCACCTCTATAACTCTGTCAAAATCCTTGCTCAAACTATCAAATGAGAAATCATTTACGTCCAAATCAAGCAAGAGCGACTCTGGCCAAGTTGGTTTCGGCAAATCCTCAACAATGGATGGCAACTCCAAAAACTTATGTTCCGCGTGGTCCCCACTTACTTTGCGTCTGGTGGAAGCCATATTCACGGCATCAGCAGGCGTAAGGCTGGGTCGTGTTTTCGCTCCGCATCTAGACTTGATGGTCCGGTCTTCTGCTGGAATATCGCATTGCGGCGGCGTATCCAACGACGTAGAGTTACTACCAGTCTCATCCATCCAGCTTTTCGCTAAGAATGAGGAAGAGTTGAGATAATCATTTAAGCCAGAGCCGAAGTCATTATCTGTGGCATCAAATGAAAGCTCTAACTTAAACGAAGTTGTCGAGTCGGTCCTAGTATGTGCGGAACTGAGTGTGGTGTCACCCGCATCTTGTGTCAGTGGCAGCCGGTCCGTATCGTGTGACTTGGAGAGATCAATGTACTCGTAACCATTTGAAGCTCTCTCAGATATTTCGACAGAAACATCATGCGGCAAAGTAGTTGTTGTGTCGCCACTCCAAAGGGAGGACATCTCTGGAGAATAGTTGGAATGGCTACTATCCTCTTGCGCCTGCTCATCCGTATCAGACTTGGGGAACCCATGCTCGTCACCGTGAACCCCTCCATGTGCCTCACATGCGAGTGATGGGCCAGTAGAAGACTGAGAGCCTGTAGGATCACCGCCAGAACCCACTAGAGTTTTGGAATCCGAAGGGCTGTCAAATTCGTGTCGCAAGGGCTCGTTGTCGATGTTTACATCCTCAAAAGTATATGAATCAAGGAGATCCATAGCGTCATACGACGAAGCTTCAGACACGCGACTCATCACTGAATCCTGACGCATTAGACCTGTTTCCGACTGACCCATCTCCACTGGCGGGGATGGGTTAATTTTCTGCGGATCCAAATTATCACACTGCTTCGAAGGAACTGCCGGAAGAGGTCTGCCCTTCGTATTAAATGTATGAGCAGACGGCTTAGGAAGAGATCTACTGCCACTCAGAGTACGATGCAGGTACACTCCAGGACTGAATGAACTCTCAAACTTTATCAAAGGCGACGCGGGCTTATCAATTGCAGGATTTGGAGTGTTCAATTCTGCTGGTGCAAACTCAAAAACCTCACCTTCATCTGACTCCTCAGAATTGGCATCGGTGGTAATTGGTGAGTCCTGCGTGGATTCGAATTCGACGACCTGGGGCGGCGCCATTTCGAACGTAACCTTCTTTGAGCGAATAGAACCGGAAGAAGACAATAGAGAAGATCGCTTTTCCAGACCTACATGCCGCGGCCTAGTAACAGGTGACCCCTGCAGTTCCTGTTCGGAGGGCGTCTCATCTTTTCGCTGTGGCGACTGAATAACAGGTGACGATGGTAGTGGTCTCTGATAACTATCTGCATTCTGATGGAAAATACTATTTCGGACACTACAGTTGATAATAGGACTTCCGTCTATCGTAGGCGACCGCTGCTCACGATTAAAGCTTTCGCGCTCCTTGTCGTACCAAAACGACATCGCGGATTGCTTGGTACTTGGCGATAAATGAATGTTCTCCCCGACTTCGACACTTTTAGGTGGATCAGACAAGCCAAGAGACTTGTTGTGGATTTCAGGGTCGCTATTCTTCTGTTGTTGCAGAATAAAGCGTTGATGATCAGCGGTTGATGGCGAATTGCGTCGCGAATCATTCGTCGGAACGTCTGAGAGTGGAATGCCAATTTTTGCTCTTACTGGAGACCTCTTCGGGGATCGCAGCGGCGGAACGGGGACTATGTCGGTGGCCTGACGTTTTGGAGACGACAGGTCTGTTGGTGCCTGCAACTGCTGTTCGGCAGACATGTCAGGTGATTTGTCCAATCGGGAGAGGTTTATGTGCCGGACCAATAAGCTATCGTTTTCCCGAAAATTAAATATATGACAGAAGAGAGCGAAACAAGAACAGGAATGATACGTTGATAGTAAGAAGCGTCAGATGGGATGCGATTGTGCTTTGCATCTTTCCCTGTGCCTCCTGGATGGAGTGCGGCTTTCTGTTTATTTCGGTGTTTATTCTGTGTTGCCGTAGCAACGCCCTCTTAAGCGTAACTGCAGGCACTAACCTTTTGTGGCCAGATGAGGCGGCGACCCGGTCCGTAAATAGATCGTTTTAGACTCATCGACGGACGACGGTTGTGATTAAATGATATCATTTCAGGCTCTGGTTCTTCAAAATGAGAGCCGCATTTTAAGCAGAATATGACTATTCGACTTGGACATGTGGCCCCTTATAATTCCATACGAAGACAAAAAAATAACGAAGATACAAATCACACGAAGAACCAACCATTTATCTGCTACAGCAGTCAATCAATCCACCATCGAATTGGTCAAAAATGTCGCTATTATGAGCTTGTTGCATTTAATCAATATAATTTAACTTTGTCATGACCTCCATAGTTCGCCTGCTGTCGAAATCTAGGAGCTAGTTGGAAACTCCCAGGACTCTTGTCCAGGTTTGAATGAGACCCCGAGTTCCAAGAGCTTGCCAAATGCCTTGGCAAAATCCTCAAAGAAAGCGTCCTGGCTCTTGGCGTATTTTTCAACATATTTCTTAAAGTTCTTGTCCTTGACGAGAGCCATATCAGCGGGAAGCATCATCAGGGACTTGGTCTTATCGTCTTCATACTGAGCTGGTCCGTCCCACTTGAAACATAGTTAAAATAGTAGGCCTTACAAGACACACCGTCAAAATAGGGAACTAACCTTCTTCCAGTGCCATTTGTCGTTCAACAGGAGCGTAAAGTAATCGTTGGTAAGATATGTCGGCGCGAAAGTCCAAGGCCCGTCAAATCCAGACCTAGAAGTGTGGCATCGTCCGAGAGCGTGGGCTCCCGCGAGAGCAACAATTTCTTGATCATTGAATCCTAGACATATATAAGTCTCATTCATTCGAGCAACCTGGCAAAATTAAATGGCAGAAGCTTACCCATGCGATAGAAAATATCCCGGACATGATCAGAACCTTTGCTGCCATCGGGCAAACGGCCATCGGGAGTGCAAGCAGCTAAACGAAAGCCATACGTTAGCTCAATTCCAACTCCGCAATAAAACATGACGAGAGGGCATCGCGAGAGTCGAAACTGTGCATGTGTCACGTGATTTGGAGCTGAGTCGACGCACGCAGGAGTGGTGACGTCAGACAGATCAACCATCCAGAACCAAACCCATCACGGCGCGATTTCGAGCCGTTCACCGCTCCAACTTTGCTATAATCGGAGAACATCGAATGATAACTTACAGGCATCAGCATCGACGCGACCCGGCCTCCACTTAACGGTTGGCCCACCCATCTCTTGAACAGCACAAACACCTGCAAGGGTCCACAGGTCACCGTAGGAAATCCAAGGAAACTGAGCGTGAATTGGCTCGAGGACGTTGCGTGCGACATCCTACACGGTGTCAGATCCATGATGACAGAAGATTCAAGTGGCGTTTCGTAATGACTTACCAAGCCGTTGTTAGCACCCTGAAGTACAAATTAAACACTGTCAGCTTCTGATTGGCAGGATCTGGTCAAAGGTCTACTCACATGTCCCGCCTCAGGATTGAATCTAGAGATGGCGTTAAATCAGATCGAGCAGACAAAGTAAAAATGTTATAGACTTACCTCATGGTCGCACCACTCGATCCACCAGTGTTAGTTTTGGCATCATAAGTCCCTGAAGCGTGCCAAGCAAGGCGAATCAAAACTGGACCATATGATCCATCGTCATACTCTCCAGCCTCAAGACTGTCAGCGATTTTGCTGTAGACCTTCTTATAATCTTCGAAAGTGGGGACGAAGGGTTTGGCAAGAGCGGCGGGCTTTGGCGGGGCGACGTTGTTGGAGTAATAGTAGTAACCGCCTCCAAGCAGAGCCAGGCCGACGGCGGCATAGAATAGCGAGTTGTTACTCTTAGGTGGACCAGATGCGGTCGAGTTTGATCGCACGGCGATGGGGGTTCGCAGGGGTGCCTTAACGCGGAGCGCTGCAGCGAAGACAGAGCGACTGGCGGAGCGCAAGACTGGGCGGGGAATGGACATGATGGCTAGTGTGGTAACAAAGCAATTCGGGATCGGTGATGGAGATATTGGCTTTATATTATAACAAATGGCGGGCCGTCAAGGAGGCGAGAACGTGACACGAGCCATCCAGACTGGAAGATGCCTGGCTAGAGTGGGGTCACCAAACAAAACCCTGACCTGATCTGACCAGCCCTCAGTCAACAAGCTCACTAACAATGTAATGATGCACACTATCTGGCCCCGTTTATTGGCTAGCATAATCAATGCCTCTGCCGCTGACTCTCTGCCACAGGACCCTAACCGCCACTGCGCTGATGGCCTGAGGCGCCGACTAGTCAATCCAGAACTCTTTCTCGCTTGGTCATCTCTTGCTTTGTTATACCGTGGACTAGTCACCTATAGCACGAGAAGGTTAGGGTTATGCATCCTAATTAGCCACAAAAGTTCGGTGCACATTGTAGGACGTGCGGCCCTAACTCCCTGACCGATTAGGCCAGTCGGCCAGCCGAATGGCCGAACCATTCTGCACAATGTACCAAGGCCTTTTTATTGTAATTCACGTTAACTTACTTGCATTAAGACGACATCA
>JAKTPU010000090.1:0-55355 GCA_030556285.1 Lipomyces yamadae | reverse complement strand
GTTAGAATTGGACATGTAAATTAGACTTTCGTTGTAAGTTACACACTGTTTTGATAGTTATGCTTTAGAAATTTTGAAATGATTACGTAAGAATTCAGCGACTAGGCGGAATGCACCATAAAATACACTGGCTTTTCAAACAAAAAAAAAATTATTCTTGTAAAATACACTGGCTTTTCCAACAAAAAAAAAATTGTTTCGCGAATACATGCCGTAAATAGCTTGTAAAACACACTGGCTTTTCAAAAAAAAAAAAAAAAAAAAAAAGAAATCGGCCGTATGGTTGTAGGCGGCCGTTTGTCGTTAGTTGTTTCGTAGGTTTTCGGGCTAGTTGTATGTGCATATAACAATAGAACCGCCCTTTCCAAAAAAAAAATAACCGTTCCATATCGCGCTTGTGCGTATCCTCCTCTCGTGATCTTAAGCTCCTTTTTCCGACTTTAAGAAACCCTGCAACCCTGGAAACTGTGTTTAGATTATTCTCGCCTCTATCGCGTTCAAAGTCAGCATAGTCATGTTCAGCAAGCGTTTCGCGCTCATTGTGGGGGTGTTGATGACGTACGTAACTAGCAGCGCATGTCTGGCAAATAACACCGTATTGTGGTCGTTGGATGAATCACAGCAAATGAATGAGTTCATGGACTGCCTCGAATTGTCTGGCTATCAATATAAGTACAGCTTAACGGAGCCGTACAATATGTATTTTTGTCAGATGAACGGTGATGGACCAGACCAAGTGACTCAATCTAATATGACGTGGGTCTCATATTGTATGAGTCACGTAGGTGCCAGGTTCGATATTACATTCGTGACATGCGATGAGGATGAACTCAAGATAGCTACATATGTCCCGCGAGATGAGCTAATTACTTGGGCAAACGATATAGGTTACCCAGTTAGAGCTCAATACCAGACTGGTATTGAAACTATTATACGGGGCCATATAATATGATAAAACGCACAGGCTACTATCATGTATTTGTCGATAACGATGGTGGATGTGTGAATACTGATATGCCACATGCATCATCGTGGTCATCAGTGAAGTGACTGGCAACCAGTACATTTTATTCATTGGATACTTGGATATATCCACATCATGACTGTTCTTCGAACTCTAGGTATGTGCATGTGCCTAGAGGATTAATGTAATAGGTAATTGGATTTTGGAGGGATTAATCAGTTAAAAAAAAAATGTTGTGTGTACATATAACAATAGAACCGCCCTTTCCAAAAAAAACAAAGACTAAGCACACATCGTCAGTCGTTTGATTATTATTCTTGTATTCAACGTATAATTTTGTTATTCATGCGATCTATACAGTGCAATGTATTCGGCAGCTCGTGGAGCTCGTGGGGACAAAAATGCACAAAATGCATGATGCGTCTATTTCCTATTTAATTAGCCGCAGAGTCCGAGAAGTGCAGCCGGGTAACTAACCATTGCATCTCCGCGAGAGTGCCAGCCTCGCACCACTCAATCCCTCTATCACGAATATCCCCTATCAACTGAGATGGCATCGATAGGCGGACCGTATGGGCAAGGTAAGACCCGTGGTGGGATCTGGTCATGTTATTTTAATTAGTTCTCTTGCTGTTGAAGGACAATGACACAAAATCGCTAACCATATTTGTAGCACCCGCACCCAAGCGGTTGACCCTCACTTCTGAGGAAAGGACACTTTATGGTCAATTATTCAAGTCATTGGATACGGAATCACTGGGAATTGTTACCGGCGAAACTGCACGGAGTTTGTTCGAGAGATCGGGCTTGTCGCCGCTTGTGCTCGGAAGGGTAGGCGGCTGTTCCATTTAATTTTGCAATCATCCCCACACAATTGATCTCGGGCACGACCTTGCTAATAGATGGATCATAGATCTGGCAAATTGCCGATGACCAGAATAATGGATTCTTGACTCAAACAGGATTCGCGATTGCACTCCGCCTGATTGGATATGTCCAGAGTGGACAGAGACTTGCCCCTGAGCTGGCCTCGCAACGTATGTTATTTTTACTACTCTTACGACAGCTGGTTCCCTGACATGATACTTGCGACTTAGCGGGATCTCTACCACGATTCGAACAACCAGTTCCACCCCTGAGTCAGGCAGACCGTGCTCGATTCGTGCAATTGTTTGAGAGTAGTACATCCGATGGGTTATTATCCGGTTAGTAACCTTAATCAAAGGTTGTTCAGTCCCCAGGTATGCTGACAACAGCAAAATATATAGGTGAGCGAGCTCGGGAGATTTTTGTTCGGGCAAAATTGCCGACCGAGACTCTCGGACAGATCTGGAATCTGACAGACGCCCACCGTCGCGGGGCATTGGATACCACCGAGTTCGTGATTGCCATGCACCTAATCCAATGCACCCTCAACGGAAGCTTGCCAGCTCTTCCATCTTCCATTCCGCCAGCACTACTAACTGCTGCTGCTGGTGCTGCTACTACTACTACTACTTCCGCTGGCCTTGAAGGTGGGCGTCCATCGTCTCGCACTAATGCCAGACCAAGCGTTGCTCCTCAGATTCCGCCACCCCAGCAGCAGTATCAACAGCCACCGCCTCCTCGCCAACGTGGCCACCAGTATCCTGCTGGGCCACAGTCGCCCGGAGCTGGCCAAGTTCAACGTCAACTCACTGGCGCCTCCTCTGCCAGCTCTCACCAAAGCTTTGGCGCTCCTACGCGCACAGGGTCAATCCCTGTTAATGAGGACTGGCTTATCACTCCTGCCCAGAAAGAGCATTATGACGGCATTTTCGCTACCATAGATCGGGATAACAGAGGGTTCATTGGAGGTAGGATTGTGTTCAGATTGAGTTTGGGTTTGAGTATGCTAACACCGGATCGTAATTGTTAAGGTGACGTTGCTGTTCCGTTCTTTATGACTTCAAAACTTCCCGACGACGTCCTGGCCCAAATCTGGGACATGTCTGACATTAGAAACACGGGTGAATTGTCCAAGGACGAGTTTGCGGTCGCGATGTATCTTGTCCAACAGAAACTTACCGGTAACGAGCTTCCTCAGACCTTGCCACCCCTCTTGGTGCCACCTTGGCTGCGAACAAGAAGTCCGGTGGCCGCTCCGAACGCGGTGTTTCTACCAGGAAACGCACCTGCGTCTGTTTTCGATGTACCTTCGCAGCACCCTCCAGCTCAGCCGACCCAGCCGACCCAGCCTGTTCATGCGAAAAGCGAGTCTGCTCTCCTGGACTTATTTGATCTCGACGATTCAGCCTTCGCCTCTCCTCCGTCTTCCGCAGCTCCTGGCGGCGCGCTAGTTGCAACGGCAAGTCTTCCTCCATCCCAACCGTCGCCTCCGGCTGCAAGGCCAGTTCCGCCAGCGCCATTCTCATCTGCGGCGCCCTCGGCTCCGGCCACAACTTTCGGAGCCGTACCGGCCCCAATATTATCTGCGAATCTAACCGGTAGAGCTCCGTTCGTTCCCTCTTCGGCATTCGGACAATCCATCCAGCAGCAGCTGACATCGCAGCCGTCAGCGCCTCCAGTGCCGGTGTCCGCATCACCTGCTGCTCAAACATCGGCCACCGCCCCAACCGGAGTCGTGCCACCGCCACCAGTCCAGCCTTCTCCAGTTTTGTCAAGGCCATCCGCGGCTACGTCTCCAGTCGTCCCCTCACAACCGTTTTCGGGGCCGCCGCCTCCGCCGCCTACATCATTCCCAAGAGCTGCTCAGGCAATTACGACGCCGCCGGTGTCGTCTAGCACGGCATCATCTGTTGCAGGCAATGAAGATCTCTTATTGGCTGATGACGAGATCAGGGCCAAGATGGCAACCGAGAAAACCCAGTTTGGTAAACTTTCTACCGAGATCGGATCACTAACCTCGCAAACCCAGGCTCTCAAGGAGAAACGAGCAAAAGCTGAGGCAGAGCTGGCCAAGATGGTTGCTCTTCGTCAAGATATTGAAAGCAAACTGCAGCAACTTCGTGGGGTCTACGAAAGCGAAGCTGCCAAAGTCAGGGCTGTTGAGCAACAATTGGCTACATCTACGAACGAAACAGCTAAATTGCGGCAGGAATACGCTCTTTTGGAAGGCTCGGTTCATTCTGTGCAAGTGCAATATCAGGAAGTCATGTCTAATCTCGAGACCGACCAGACCGAGAACGATACCTTGAAGGAGAAGATAAGGTTGGTGCAAGAACAAACTGCTCAAGTGCAAGAAGCACTGGAGAAGGCGAAGCGAGAAGCACGACAGCAGAAGGGTCTCGTTGCCATAAACAAAAAGTCTTTGACGACTGCGCAGGGTGAGCTCGCAAATGCACAGAAGGAGCTTGACGAGGAACAAGAGCAAGCTGAAGTCGTGAAGCCCACTTCCATGCAAACTGACCGTGAAGATATTTCTCCCGCGAGCCACTTTAATCCATTTCATCAAATATCTAGCCCAAGCGAATTGTCACCTGTTGCGTCTGACCCCGGCATCATGCTCCCAGCAGCCGTTGCCGCCTCCGTACCAGGCGAGTCCGATATGCCATCCGCGACAGCGCCTCCAGTATCATCCGTACCGGCCTCGATATTCGAAAATATGTTTGCAGGTTTCCAGCGTCCATCCTCAGAGTTATCGCAGCCAGTAATTGTATCTCCAGTCGTCGGAGCGCCTTCGGCTGAGGAGTCCGAAGCATCATCGCTGCCTCGAACTGGCTATGAGGATGACTACGACGACCAGATTGCATCGTCGCCAGCTACAACAACGACTGCTGCCACAACTCACCTTCTCAACGCCGTGACTGGAGGCCTCAGCGGAGCTGGCGGGACAGCGGCTTTTGTGAGCGGTCTCCACGCTGCAGAAGTCGAGTCGGTTTCGTCGTCAGTGGTCAATAATGCACCAGAGTCTGTTCGCGACGGCTTCTCACGACCAGAATCTCCGACCCTGCATTCGCATACGTCGTCCTTTTCGGCAGTGACCGCGTCCGAAGGCAGTGACCAGCTGACCAAGGAACATAGTTTGGTTGCATCTCCCGACGAGACCCCAGAGCCATCTGGGCCTCCGGCACCAGAGCCGATGGCATTCGACGAACTTGCTAGCGAACGGGGGCCAACAGTGTCTAATCTATCAGCAGAACTGGCTGAGCCGCCAGTCGACCAAGAGGCAAACCAGGCTAAATCGGATCCATTCGCATTGAAGCCGAAACAGAAGCAATTTGCTGGCACGAAGGACGACTTTGATGCTGTATTTTCCGAGCTCGGACTACTTCCTAAAAAGGCATCCGCGGACGACACGCCAAGTGAGACTTCTAGTGGTCGGCCTTTTGCCGCGCAGTTCCCCCCTATTGAAGATTTGCAGATTGACGAGGAATCGTCCGACGAGGAGCCCGAGGCAGAGCCTAAGCCTGAAGTCCCTGTCGAACAAGTACCAGCATCGCACGCAGGTACCAATGCTCCTCCGTCGGAACCTGTCGTGCAAGCCGTCGCGACTGCACCAGAGTCCGTGGATGTCCAGAGCGTCCCGGTCGAACCAGAAGCAGCGGCTTCTGCTCCTCCAGCTGATATTTTCGCCTCGTTCGAGGACAGTTTTGCAACGGCTCCAATCGCGTCGCCTGCAAGTGCCTCAATCTCTACTTCTCCATTCACACAGTCGTCATATCCTGTCGCTCCTGCCGTAGCCAATAAAGACATCCAGGATTCGTTCGACGCCGTGTTTGCGTCATTCAATCCGTCACCTTCCGCGCCATCGGCACCTGCACCGCCCGAACCGTCTCCTCCTTCACAGTCTGCCGCACCGTCTGCTCCTACCTACGCCACATTCGACGGATCATTCCCTCCTTTTCCAGCCGCATTGCCATCCTCATCGTCACCTTCGCAACTACCGAGTGCTTTCACACCAGCAATGCCACCGGGACCCCCACTGCCCCCCAAAATCCCGCTCGCTGGCGCGGACTCGACACGGCATGGACCGAATGGGTTTGATGACTTTGAGAACGCATTCAGTGGCCTAGAAGACGCAAAGAATGTCACTTCCTCCTCTAACGGCAAGACTGGCGCTACCGCGATATCGTTTGACAAGGCTTTTGAGGACTTTGGAACCGACTTTAGCTCCTCGCGGTGAAAACAAAATTTATTAAGGTGGAGTAATATAGCGGTTGTAATGAATATGTTTTTTTTGAAAAAAAAAATCTTGTTTCTGTTTTATATATTTTTGTTGTACGCTGTGCCGTGTCGGCTTTCATTAGAGAACTCTTTTTGATGTATAACTTCTATGGAAATTTTCTATTTTTCCGTCACAGTTCCATAATACAAGACAATGAGTAATTATCCTGCAAATGCACGAAGTGCGGGTATACCGTATAAGGCAGAATACGCCGCCTCATTACGCCAGGATACCAAAACCGTATCCAAGGCGGGTTTGCAACATCAGTTTCAGGTTTTCAAAGCAGACGCAAAACACAACACAGTGAGTGACAGTGGTTCAGGATAGCAACTCTTAGGGTATAACTAAGGAGTAGTACCGCCCACACCGGCCACATACGCAAGATACCACGTCAAACTCGCTCCACCATCCAAAAAGGCATTGTTAAAGGTCGAACTCGTGAAAAATTCATAGCTTGCAGTCGGATCGAAGAGTGCGAGATTCGCGTACAAAATTCCTTTCCAGCCGCTGGTAAGTTTCGGTGCGACAGAAGCAAGAAGGGATGTCCATTCTTGTTGTACAAATCCTGGAGAACGAATATAGGATGAGATCGGCGTAATGGGAATCATGTGGATGCCTTGGATATACTCTATATTCGTGCCAAAGTACGTCGTGTGGTCGGCTTTGTTTTCGAAGAGCTATGAGAACCCAGAGTAAGTACCAAACCAAGACCAAACTCGCCTAAGCCTTCTTACGATGCCAGTGACCTTATTTGCGATGAAGTTCGGAGGCTGAATAGTATTTGTGCTATTCATCAGCATATACGAATTCATAGCCCGCTTCATAATTGCTAACATCATCGCGCCCCGTGCTTCCATGGATGCGTCGCCAACAACTTGGCCCCATAACTTGATTGCATACGCGTGATGATAGTCTTCAGAAGACGATTCCTCGTCCTTACCATCCGCAGATTCGAAAAGACCCTTTGACCATGAATGGCCGTGGAACCAGCTAAATGAGCGAGAAAAAGGAAAATATCTATCAAGAGGAGAAGGATTAGCGACATCACGCACAAGAGCATTCACATAATCCTTATTATTCGCGACCCATGTTCCGCCCAGGTCGTTGTCGATGGACCCAATCACTGCAGCCGCATGAATGTGATAGCCGTAGTGGAAATGGTGATCATTGTAGTACGTATTGCCAAAGTCGTCCAAGGAATTGCCAGTTGATATCGCAATGCTCGATATGATCCCTTTATACGTGTCTGATGCCATACTGTGTCAGCTCGAATTTCACTTGAGTATTCTATTCAATTCTTACTATCGTATACTAGCGGATATGTCTGGGAATTAGTAGCGAAGAGGGCAAACGCAGCCTTCAACTTTGTGAGACACATATTCGTAATTACGCTATTTCTCAGAATGAAATGCGAGACGTAGCAAATCATCGCAAACTTATCCAGCGCCTTTCCAGCGAAATACATTGAGTCTAAATTGGTCTGCGCGTCAAAGTCTTCCACGACTTCAGAGACAGCGGCCTTTGATATCAGTCCGATGGCAGACATAGTGTAATTTGCAGACTTTCCGGGAATACTTGTCCATGGAGCGAAATTAATCTCAGTGGGAAGTGTCTCCGTCATGACCAGCTGGTTTGTAGAGTAGGCGTACATTGTTCCCTTTGTCTGACAATCCATAGTGAAACCTAGTGCGCGACTAGACATACTATTGTAGAATGACGTTACGTGGTGAGGTAGAGCGAAGAGGAATAGCGCGCCGGCGTTATTTGATCCCTGAGAAGAATAATTGATCGTGTAGGTACCTTGGTTTCCAGAGGCGATACCAAACACTGCAGCACCTGTCGCATACATTCCTGCATGATTATCCAATGCAAGTTCATTAACAACCTTGGCAATCTGAACCAGAACGTTATTAACCCTTGCAGATGCCGTGATGGTGGACGAACTCAATAGAGAAAGCGAGAACGTCTGACCAGAAGGCACTGCTGCGTAAATAGCCCAAGATGTGCCATCATATAGCTCTGCAACGTATTTGTGAACTCCAGAGCGAGGGCTAGCGTATGCAGTTAGAGATTTGAATCCGACAAGAGAGTAAAATTGCGGCTGCAGATTATAGTAGACGCCTGAGATGAAACCAGCGCCTTGCACCAGAGGGATCGTAAGAGAACGCGACGAGCCGTACTTTGCCGTCGACGGGGACATTGTGACATTAATCGAGAACGGGGATGGAGATGTCAAGCCCATTGTCATAGACGCATCAAATTCCGCTGCTGAGAAAGAGATCGAACAAATCCCAACAGGATTGATGTAATATCGCACTGGATTTGCATTGGGAATGGGTCCATATACCTGAATTTCATATGAGTAAAGTATCCCTATAAATTCAACATTTGAAAGGTAACCCACCCTTTGACTTTTGGTGGTGTGGCTTATGGCAAGGCCGTAATCGCCCCCTGATCCTTGATTCCACCAGACACTGTACGGATACAGATTCGCTGGATGAGACCGACTTCCAATGAACAAATTGGTATAGAAGTTATTGGTCGGAATTGCCGACGTTGAAATTACGGTGTCAGTCATGCCAAGTGGCTGCAATGGGTGTGAAGTGCGACGGAAGAGACTACTTGGCGCGTCTGTCGCAACAGGCACAAACAAATTGACCGTGGACACTGCTGTGAACACATCGTCTGCATTATTCATCTTCCTCCCATTTGAGTAAATGGTTAACGGAATATCGTCTGTATTGGGGCTTGCGGTACACGAGGTAAAATTCCGGTTGACAGCCGAGGGCCCGTTCTCGACACCGAAGTCGGTAAACTGCGTATACAGACTGCTTCCAGATACTCTCTCAAACGCCTGAGAGGAATATGCTGATCGAGTAAACGCCAAACATAATAGAATTGTCAGCGAAACTAGCATGGCCCACCGCAAATCGACTGTGGCGGCATTCATAGGCAACATGAGTACTGGTCAATACGGCATAACAGTAATATGACAGCCGGTGGAAAGAAGGCTACCAGGACTCTAAAAATACAAATTTGTGGCCTGTGTAAGAAGGCACTTGGCTCTCCGATCACTGGCGGACACCAGGTCGAAAACCATTGACAGTCCAACTGCAAACGTTGAATTTTGTCGGTGTTCCCATGCCATTTTGAACTTTATGCGGGTACATCATGAACATGACCAGCAAGCGAATATATATTCACGAAAGACGTAACTTACGAAATTCAAGACAATCTGTATTTCGTCCGTATGCTTTGAATTAGAGATGCTCCGCGTAATGAGTTTCTGACTGATAGGACAAGTATATTCACACCTGCAAATTCTATCTAACATAATATATTCCCTCCTAGACAATACACTTCAAAACAAAAAAAAAAACCACCTTAAACCCCGAACCGAAACGTAAAAGTGCGAATCCAGCCTAAAGCAAATCCATATAATATACAATACTATAATTCATCCAAAACCAATCTTGCCATCAGACAACTGTTACTATACCTCGTATGCATATCTATAAACATCGATTTAAACACCACGTTCATTACTCTCGCGGCTACTAAAGAGGCCCGGTAAATCGTACATTTTGCCGCCGTTAATCAGGCTTGAGAGTCTAGGTAGTGAAGGTGCAGGTGGTTGGCCGTGTTGTTGTTGGTCTGATTGATAGTACCCGCTCTGTGGAGCAGGTTGCAGTGGAATCGACGTTTGCGGCGAGTACGATGAGAGTGATGGTAGTAAGGGCTGCGGCGGAGGCGGTGGTTGCATATGTGGGAGATGCTGCGGATAACCATGAGGAGGGAGCAAATGAGGCTGTTGGGTTTGTGGAGGTGGGGGCGGAGCATATTGATACTGAGGCGGCATTTGCGGCTCCATAGATACTGGGTAGATTGGCTGCGGTTGCTGGGGTTGGGCACCGTATACCGGTTGCCTCAATGGTGGCACCGGCGAATGCACCTGCATGATTGGAATTGAAGCGTGCTGCCGTGGACTGCCAGTAGAGGCGGAGATCCACGACGGCCGCGAAAGAGGCTCTAACTTTGGTTGTATTGGTGTAGCAGCCGCAAGAGTTGGCGAAAGAGCCGAAACAGGTAGAACGGGAGATGCAGCTTGAGGCGGACTCGACACGTCATTGAGCAGATTCACAATGTTGGACATTTTTGGAGGTGCACGAGGAGGTGTCGGCTGCTGCAGAGTTGGGGATCCAAGCTGACGAGGGAGCAGTCGTTGCGGCTGGGACTGCTGTGACTCCGGAATAGAGGCCAATGCACTAACTCCAATACTCGGGAGTGTGGGCGCAACTGGGGCGGCGGACTGTACTTGGGTCAATCCCGTTGTCGAACGAGGCTTGCCAGAGCGAAGCCCACGACTCGCCTGCGTAGCCGGCTGCTGTGCCGCCAGAGAAGCTGGCTGTTGCACAGGATGTGCCACCGGCTGGATCAATTGCGATGTCGGCGAAGGTGGTTGTGCGGTTGGCTTCGGAGTCGAAGGCAAAGGCAGTGAGGATGCGGGTTGTTGTTGTTGCGGTTGCGGTTGCGATTGGGGCTGCTTTACAGACGCAATCGTCGGCTGCGACTGAGGAGCCGCTTGTGAAGTAGTAGGCGGCTGCTGTTGTTGTTGCTGTGGCGGAACAAACACGGGCTCCCGCTTCGGTGGATGGGATAAGGGCGAAGGCTTCGCTGCCGTTGACAAATGGTGGATCGGGACTGGTACATAGCGCTGGTACTCATCCGTTTGTGCTGGCTGTATCCTTTCCTCCTCATCCACTTCCCGAATTCGCTGCTGTGCCTCATAGCGCTTTCGGACTGGGACAGGCTGCGTAGGAGGCGGAGGTGTAGGTCGCCCGCTGGCTATGAGCATATTTGCTTCTGCAGTAACTCTATCCCAGCCAAACTTCTCCGCATTTCTCGCATAGTAGTTTTTAACCTATGTATCTTCGTTAGCAAGGACTCATTCGGGACCCCACCTCAAGAATTGACAAACCATCGTTGTTGTCTTCGCCTTCAAATGCTTGGATACTTCTTCCCATTGAGTGCCGTACGAGACTAACAATTTAGGGAACAAATCCATCTCATGCACACTCCAATAACTCGAGATCATATTGTTTCTTTTAAGCAGGCTTTGTCCGGACATGTTGCTGGACTGTTCGTCATTCGGCTGCTCTTGCTCGGATTGCTCGGTTTCGGACGGTTGACTTGGGGTCGAAGAGGCGGTTGGCGCCACCGTGACGGTCGCCGCTGCTGAAGAGAGGAAGCCTAACGCGGATGTGTCTTCGACCTGCTGCTGATGCTGCGGCTTCGGCTCCAACGCAGGCAATATACGGACATGCTCGCGCGTCTGTGCTGTCTCATGGACAGCGAGATGCTGCTGTTTAGTCGGAGATAGAGGCGGCTGTACATACTGCTGCTCCTGCACTTGGAGCGGGAGTTGCTGCGGCGTCGGGCTCGGAGAGTACTGAGACGGCGGCGGAACCATACCTTCTATGCCACCAAAGAGTCCAGCGAGCGCACTGATTGCGTCGACTTCACGATCCTTGAGATCCTTGGGCACACCCACTAGATTGTCCATCTGCTGTTGCAACCGAGATTGATCTTGCTGATAATACTCGTTAGCCTCCTGCTTGATTGGCATTTGCACCGGTTCTGCAATAGATGCCGCATTTGCTTGAATTTCCGGCTGCCTCAGCGGTTGCTGGTACAGTTGCGGCGGCTGCGCAATATTAGGCAACATCTGCGGTTCCTCAAGCGGAGGAATAATAGCTGCACCGGAACCACGTCCTTTGCCGGTAACCTTCTTTCCGCCACGGGCGCGTTTCGGCTTTGGTTGTGGCTGCTCGTTATCGGGCTGCTCACGCTTCTCGGAGCCCGGTCCTCCAAACACTGGCGCGGCAGCCCGACGAGGACGGCCGCTTGATCCGAGCTCTAGCAAGGCAGCGATTTCTTCGTCTGGCATGCGTTCACGATGCGAGTGCTGTCTCGGGTGAATAGGTGGTGGTTGCGGGGTTGGCTGATCGTCTGTCGTCTCGGTTGCCAGTTCCTTCTCAGCATCATCACCGTCAACAGTCAGTCGCGCCTTGGCAGCAGTGTGGATATTGGCATTAACACCAGTCCGTGCTCTTCTTCGACCTTTGCGTCCACCAGCGCCACGACGTCTAGTGGCATTTGCCATGGCTTTGTAGTCTACCGTCTTCTTAGTACGGTAGTAATGTAGGACGCACTCTTCAAATGTCCGAATATTCCCCATATGGTTTGCGATAAAACCAAATTGTTTAGGGCGAATCTTATATCCCTCACAGAAAAGCCTATGTTCCTCTTCTGTAAACACGTCGACGCCGTCTGTGCTCAAGCGTTTCAACGGCACGTTTGGGTTCTTGACGATATTGTTTGAATCGGCATATACGGTCGTTCGTTCGATTTCGTCGATAATCATATTGGGAATCTTGGCCGAAGTCAATTTAGCCCGATTTTTTGGATCGCGAGAGTCCTCCCATTCCAACGACGCAAGAACTTCCATGAATTCGGCCTCGCTGCGGACAGTGTCGGCATTATGAAGGCCGCGACCGGGTCGACGGAAGACACCGATTTCGTCGTCGTCATCATCGAAATTACCGTCAGCAGAAGTAGAAGTGGTTCCCACTTTACCTCTCAATGACTTTGCTGAGCTAGCGGCAATTTCCTCGTCAAGAGCACGACAGCTGATAAGCCATTTATCATACAATTCCTTATACTCGATCTGGAGCTGCCTGCTTTTCTCGTATTCTTGCTTTCTTCTTGATTGTAGTTGTCGCATGATTCCTTGCTTCATGTCATTATACGATGATTCATTCCGAGAGTAAAAATTATAGTCGGAAAAGGCCTTGATGGGATTGTCCAGTTTGTATTTCATATCTGCCGCCTCGTGAGTATGCACCATTTCATTGTTAAGCTTGAGAATCTTTTCGGGGAGAGTCCGAGGGATAATAAAAGTTGATTTTTTAGCCATGTGCGTCGGTTCCAATTCGTCATTGTCATCATCGGGAGTACTTTCGCTATCCAAGTGCGGTACAGATAGTGGTGGCTCGGGAACTGCCGGTTCTGGTGAAGGAGATGGGGTAGGAGTAGGGACATGTTGGCCAAGTAAGTTTTGCTCGGCAGTCTTTTCCTGCTGCAGCACTACTAGGCGAGACTCCAATGTTGCTATTCGAGTGTCGAGATCCGTCATCCTGCCAATAACGTCGGTTTCGTTTAGCCCTTCTTCCTCATCCTCGCCCTCAACCTCGGAGGACACCGACGGCAGTGGTTTATGCTCGGGAGATTGGTCCACCAATTGTCCCGGTTCTGATTTGAGCTCAGGAGCTGTTGTCACGTGTTCGGTAGGAAGTGGACTGGGAGGAAGAGAAGCCTGCCAGTCCTTCGCGGGTTCTTCATTCTTATCAACAGAAGCTGGCTTCGATGAGAAGTAGTCCTCAGGCACATTCTCAGACACTTCGGTGGTTGTGACTGGTGTTGCTACGCACCATTCGATTAGATTGAACAACAAAACAATTGATTGAAATAAACTTACCTAGAGACGATCCCTGTGCCACTGCCTCCTTCAATTCTTCAAGCTTTGGTTCGTTAGACGCAGCCGTCACGCTTGGACCGGACGGTTGTCTATCCGCGGTCAAGGCAGAAGGAAGCCCTGAGCACTTCTGTTCCGAAATTGTCGTTGAAGAGCTGGCATGAGGAGGACCACTTGGGATGATATTATCTGGTCTCTGGTCGAACCTTTGCTGAGGACCAGGCTCAGTCGATGGACGGTTCTGTTGCGGTCGCGGCTGAGGATAATTCGATGATGATGCCGGTCGCGGTTGATGATAGGGATAAAAATCTTGTGGACCCAGTGGTTGTGGACCCAGTGGCGGCGATCTTCGTGATGGAGGAGCAAATCTATCGCGCTCGATCGATGCAGATGGACCTGACGGCATATGGTGATAAGAAGGTTGTGGACGGTAGACCGACGACGGCGGGTCGTGGGGCAGAGTCATTTTTCTGTCTTTGAGTGGCGCGAGAGGTTGTACCCAGGAATCTGGATGACGATCCCTGTCTCTGTCTCTTTCAGGGACGTACCTCCCTCTATCGCGAATGTCTCTAGGGTCTCGTTCCCATTCTCGTGAACGGTAAGCCGGCAACGGCGGTCGGCGATCGTACAGAGGCCTGTCATAATCTCGGTCGCGTTCTCGATCTCGATAGTCACGTTCTCGATCTCGTTCACGCTCCCAATAATCCCGTTCTCTATCCCGGTCGCGGTCACGATCCCAGAATGCCCGGCTGTAATCTCTGTCACGGTCACGGTCACGGTCGCGTTCCCTGTCTCTTTCTCTCTCCCGTTCACGGTCGCGGTCGCGTTCCCGGTCACGTTCCCAGCGGTAGTCACGTTCGCGATCGGGTCTGTAAATTCCGGGTTTAGCGTATAAGGTAGAGCGAGGGCCACTAGGTATTGGGCCGGAAGAGGTCAGGGCAGGCGACACTCCAAGAGGTGGCGCTGGATGGTGATGGGAATGGTGGTTGTTTGCGTTTGACGGCGACCGTTGGATCGGATGGTATGGACCCGTAGGTGACGGTGGCGATGGGGCCATTTTGTTGTCGGGTTCCTAGTATGTTTATTAGACTGAACAATGGGCCATAAATAATCACTAGTTGCTCACATTAATTAAATAAATGTCTCTGTCGACACGGACTAACGCACTCAGAATACTAGTATTCGAGCAGACAGGACTGATAGTCTATCCAACTGATATCGGAGATGATATGATGTTGAAAACCACTCACGACAGAACAAACGAGTGTGTGTTCAAAAAATGAGAAGTGGTTGAGGACCGGATTTTGGAGTTTTGGAGATTTTGGCGGCGGCGACTTTCAGCCGGATTTTGAGTTTGGCTGTCGAAAATCGGCGGCGTGCAAGCCGGGTAACATTCAAACTCTATTTGGCTGTACAGGGGAGGCACTCAAAACTTGGTTCGCATGCTAACAATGCGGCAATAATTCAATGCAGGATGATTGTATTAAGTATTAGATCGCAGAATGGCTTCTATCACGTATTTACTCGATCCGGACAGAGACTCACATACAAAGTGGCACCCAAATCCCCGGCATTTGACGAATACTTTGGCAGGCGCAAAAAGTTGCCCGCATTTTTGTTAAGTTAATCGTTACCATCGCCGTTGGGTTAGGGCTATTTACTATCGAGCCCAGCCAATCAGCATGGTGTCTACTAATAGTCTCAGACTGTGCAAAATTGCTAAAAGTAGGAATATCCACACAAGCACATTCGTGCGAGTCTCCAAACTTAATTTTTATTTAGGTTGCACCGGATCACGCCTCACATAATCTTTTGTGACTCATTCTGTGATTGCCGAGCCCTAACCCACTTGCTCCTCATCGTTTGATGGTTCGTGATGTTCCACCAGAACAGCCAAGCACATCGCGAGAACAGTGCTCGATATCCAAACCGACTACGCTGTTGTTTGCTTTACTGCAACACAGTAGCTACAAGTTGAAGGAAACCTGTATTAATCGTGACCTGTCCTCCACAAAAAGGAAGATTGCTATGTATTTCTAGTATCTAGCCGTCACCGCGATCGTCTCAGCATGGATCATATCCACATCCATAACAACCACAATCGGCACGCGCACTTCGCTACGCCTTTACATCTACATCTCCTCTGTGGTGCAATCTCTTTCTTACTCACTTTCCTTCTGTCCCGAGTAGTTGGTCTCGTCCTGCACTTTGTCCTCCAACAACCAACTGTCCAGTATCCCATCGGTACTCAAATGGCATCGCCCCAATCGTCACCGTCGCACATGCCACTGATCGATAAATTCGTGCTCGTATTCCAGGAAGAGTTCGCGTCGTCCTCAATCTCTCCTTCCGACGCATATCTCTTCCGCTTCTGTGGCGTGCTCCTTTACACTCTCTACGCCCTTGTCATTGCGTTCGCGCTCTCCTTCTCAGCTTTATTTCACTCATTTTCCTTCATCTTCTTCGTCTGG
Source organism: Lipomyces yamadae (assembly GCA_030556285.1). Taxonomy (NCBI): domain Eukaryota; kingdom Fungi; phylum Ascomycota; class Lipomycetes; order Lipomycetales; family Lipomycetaceae; genus Lipomyces; species Lipomyces yamadae. The sequence goes on along the minus strand of JAKTPU010000090.1, from coordinate 39,240 downwards.
CGAAAGTGGGTCGGTCTGGGTAAAGGTTTATACGGCGTTTGGAAAAACGACGGTGGCGGCATCCCAGGAGTTTGGTAAAACCAGGTTGCCACATGTTTAAATAGCTCAACAATGGAGATTCTTCTATTTTATTGCATTGCTTGCTTACGTGCTTACATACTGCTTTGGGTTGGATAGGTGTTCTTTTGCATTTAATATATGTCGGTCTGTTCCATTTGCGTTTCGTGGTGCTCATATATTTTAATTTGACAATACGTGTTCTATCAAGGAATAGTCGTAATATTGGTGATCTCGCAAAAAAAGTACCAAATTAAGTACAATTTCAGAGAACCCGATGTGCAACTACCTTAGTATACATCTCCATCATCGTCGTTGGCCATGTTGGTAATCTCATGTCCAACCGGCGCCTGATCCCCATTGCCATTCCACGCGGCTTGGTTATTCCGTCTAAATTCTTCCTCGTCCTCGTCCTCGTCCATCTCCGTGTCCGCGATCTGTACAGTCGTCGCCGCGACAGTGGTAGGTACGGGCATCGGAGGATTGTACCAACCGTACTTCACGTTTCCAACTTCAGCGATTTCAGGGCCAGCATAGTAGAATGTCTCTGCGGTGGCACGATCTTTGAATGTGACAATCTTGGCGTCGTTTTCGGTCGGATGTGGCTCTATATTTTCATATTCTCCAATACCCTGTCCACGCAAATTAGCTAAATCTATCAACAATTATTTGACTTCACGAAATGTTTTTCCTACCAGTAAATATCCAGCAAAGCTTTCCATGGCAGAGTCTTTCAGGCCAAGCACAGCCACTTTTTTGGTCCGAAGATCCAGATTTGATCGAGCTGTGTTCATAACAGGCAAGCCACCCCGTCCTCTAAAAGAGTATGCTGCCCGATACGAACCCCGCCCACGACTTCTAAACGGCCCACCCCGGCCACCCCTAGAGGCATATGTGGGCGATTCCGACTCAGGAACACTCACACCTAATTTAGCGGCTTCTGCTTTCAACTGCTCCAGCTTGGACTTCAATGCCTCAGTAGTCGAACTGGCAAGAGAGACAGAGTCAACTTCCATGCCACCACCACCCTCCGAGCTCGGAATCGACTCTTCCCGACTTGCACGCTCGTTCTCTTCTTTTTGTCGGATTTTGGCCAACAGAACCTCCCTCTCTTGCTCCTGTTTCTTTCGCAAATCTTCACTCTGGCGATTAATTTCTGCCATCCGTTCTTCATATTCGCGTTTCTTGGCCATTCGTTCTTCGTATTCTCGTTGCTTCTCGGCTTGCCGTTGCGTAATCTCGGCCACGTCAATTTCAGGTGCCTCCGACCCAGATCGTTTCTTTGAGAGGGCATGATTCGGTGCCCGCCCCCGACTGGCAGCCTCTTCGTCTGTTCTCTTCCAAAACACCTTCACAAACCGATTCTGAAACACTGGTGTTGGCGACGTCCAAGCCTTGACAGCATCTTCGTGTGTGAAAAATGATACAACAGCAGAATTACGGTCCGCGTCCAATGAAATGTCCCGGACTGGCGCAAACGCTTCAAACACAGATCTAATTTGTTCCAAACTGAAGTTCTCTTCCGGGATCTTTTCGACAACCAGAGTTGTATTGTTAGGGTCCGTGCTTGGTCCAGTGACAAAAGCTGCGTTCTCGGTCCGGCGTCGTCCCCCATGTTGAAAACCCTTCTGATATACCCGACGCTGGCCCGGCGACTGTGTGTCAGACACAATAATGCGTTCTTGACCGTGCTCGTACGGACACATGTCACCTTTCATGCAGTATCCCTGCTCGTCGTAACTTCGGCACCGTCCCTTCTTCTTTTGCACGAAACCTCGTCCAGCTGCAGCATTCGATTGCCAAGGTAGAATATGAGGCGGTAGTTCTCCCCTTTTCCCCAAGGCACCGCTAAGCTCCTGTAATCCAGTTGGCTGCAGCCGATTAACATTGCTGAATCCCGGTGTTGTGCTGACCTCTTCCGCTTGTTGAGTGAGACCAAACCCTCCTCCTTCTGGTTGTTGTTGTTGTTGCTGCTGTTGTGGTTGGTTTCCGTACGCGGGAAGATACGGTTGATGTGGATCATAAGGTTGCGGTTGGTTCCCACCCTGATCTAGGCCTATCTGGCGCGCTTGAGCGGTAGGGCCGGGTGTAGACGCTTTCGAGGCTGGCAAATATGATTTATTCTGCAAACACACAGACGGTTAGAACACGAGTTCACAAACAAAAACTGTCTACTTTGTAAACAACGGAAAAGCTCACAGCTAAAGCAGCAAACACATCATCCACAAAGCGTTCGTTATGCTCATGCAAAAAGTCCTCCAATTGTTCAAGGCACATGCGTTTGACATCCTCTGCTGGCTGATCGTGTCTAAGTAACGCGAGCACGTAGTCTGATAATATTTCCGAGTCCGCGTCGGATATGTTCTCGAGCCGGCGAATCAGCCACGATTTTAACTGTGCAACATCGGTTTCTTCAAACATGCTGGTTAGTGAGGAGCAGATCTGCCACTCCCGGAGTACAGGAAGTAACTGATTATCGTGATTTGGACGCACTCAGCTTCGATTAGCAAGACTGTTACAAGGTCTACCGTGCGGCGGCAAAGAGTTTTTTTTTTGTGCGATCAATTGAAGAACCCTATTCCCCCTCTGTCGAGGCAGCTATAACTGAGAATGCAATCATTCTAGCATTCTTGCTATTAGATGAGAAATAAGTGGGCTGATTATTAATGGCCGGTTCTGCATGCTAAATATGCTGCCATTGCTATGAAATCACTATTAAAATTTCAATCTAAACATTTTTAGACGCCGTATCCAACGTTCTAGTATATATCGATCACTGACCCTGCCCTGCAAGTATGTACAAGCTAACTCTAGAATATATATTTACATATCCCGTTCTGCTACTCCTGATCTTCATCTTCGAGTGCAAATGTGGCGGCAACAATTAGTGGGAACACAATCGTAGCATCTGCGTAGACCTTGACGCTTTTGGCCTCAGCCTTGATCTTACCCCATGACACGGCCTCGTCTGGTCGGGCACCAGCATCACTTCCATCAAACTCTTGACCGGTGTTAATATACACGGCATAATCCGCACCATTCCGCATTAGACACGCATTGGCAATGTGGTGTTTGACCAGGCCACCACCGAGAATGATCATCCCAGCTTTAGGTGCGGCCATGGACATACTATTGACCCGCCTGATATCGGACACAATATCAATCTTCAGTTGTAGTGGAGCCGCTCGGAATGTATGGAAAAAAAGCATATCACCTATACTGCCGTCTGTCAATGCAGGACAAAAAACCGGAATATTATTCTTGTAAGCCCAATACAGGACCGACTCTTCGTTATTGATTTCTTTTCCCAGTCGTGCGATCACTTTTGATGGCGACCATACAAGTTCAGGGTCAGCTTCCTGCTCCTCTAGCATTTTGTCGAAAATAGGGATGATCCACTCTTCGAATAAACAATAATTGTCATTAGGAACAAGCAAATTGCCGATCCTGTTCATTCCTTGCTCGCGCAATGCTGCCCCTGGCAAAGTGAAATCGCCAAGATATGTCGGTGCCAGGCATTTGATCAAGTCCTCTTCCACACCTCCAGCAGTAGTTACAATCGCCGAAACGTGCTTATTCTGGGTCAAGTACCTCAACGTACTTCTCAACCCAGACGAAATCAAGTTTGAAGTATACCCCAAAAATACTGTGCATTTTTCGGTACCGGTGCCGTCCTCGACAGGTAATCCTTGCTCTTCGGCCTCATCCTGTTCCTGCTTTGTCTTACCCCGCCATTTTCGCATTTCGTTAATAATATCGCATGCAATACCGACTGATGTGGCTTGAAATCCCATTGTCCTCATGCTTTTCACGAGAGTCGACACGCTCACGTTCTTGTTCTGGGGCAGGTTAAAATCGATCCCTGAAACAATTGTCGCATCTTGTGGAACAGGATCGGAAGGCTTCAGGACCGCTGTCGAGGCAAGCGGCGGCAGCGTGCTTGAGCCTTTACTCATCGCAGATGATTTGTAAGTATAATAACGGCACGAGAGTTGCTAATAAAATGTTACAAGATGACTTGAAAGTTGGCTAGCAACAAAAAAAAACCAAAAAGTTTGAACAGGGGTCGGTTGGGAGTTTCCTAATTTGGCGTTTGGAGTACACGGGGACCCCAGCGGGATCACCCGATTAAAGCAGGTTCTTTCGCGTTCTTCACAGGACGGAGCACTGAGGAGCCACTGAAGGTCGGCTCTGTGAAGTCAAATATCGGGCATTTGGAAGGAGGCAGCGGGATGGCGGCCGTGGTGAAGACGGTTGTGATGCTCGAGAAGGGATGTATCCTCCCGAACCTTGACTTTAGAAGGGCCAATTCTTGCATGCCCAACCTTAGTCGCACAAAATCGGATATTTGATACCTACGCCTAACGGCCTAACTAATCATCCAAAAAGACATCAGTTATGTCGTTGCAAATTCGCTTACAGAGGTAGCGATAAGCTCTAACCTCGGCTGCCAGGTTGTCAAGAGTCCTTACAAATAACGTTAAGGGTTAGGGCCACGCGACGGGCATTAATCATCTTTGTGTCTCTCTGCCTTCTGTATTTACCTTCCATAAGTCTACCAGAACACTGTTTGCTCTCCCATATTTTGGTAACAGAAGTCTAGGCAACTTGATATAGCTTCCTAGCTCGAGTTCGTGTGGAGCTGGCCCATGTTGCCTGGTGTCCAGGTCGACCGACACCTGTTCCATAAGCTTTCTTAGATCATGTCTGGGCACATTAAAAAGCATAGCGGAGGCCCACCGGCAGTTGATTCTAGTGATGAGTCTTTCCTTAAGGTAAAAAAGTGCTTCTCAGTCGCCACTGTTGCTGTAGGGCATTAATTCAAGCTTTTCCAGAATAGGCGGCTGCGGGGGCGAATAGCTCAAAAGAGATACCGAGATCGGAAAAACCACACTATTGCATCTCTCGAGAAACGAAATAATATACTTGAGTCTACGATCAACGATATGGTCCGGGCATTCGTTGATTTTCATGACACAACTGTCGGAGCCTCAATACCATTATCTCCTACCAAGCTCGCTCGTGAGCTGCGACAAGTAACAGTCAAATTTATTGAATGCGCAAAATCTGCAATCGATATCACAGAAGACGATACTTCAACGCCCTCGTCGGTCGAAAACACAGAGAAGGAATATCAAGAGCCGAAAGAAATCAGCAAAACGCAATCTAGCTGTGATAAACATGCAACACAGGAGCATATCACCTCATTCGAAAGTCCGTCTCCGCCTGCCATGCAGTCACTAACTTCCCATGACGCTCCACTTCTGACTAGTAGAGCAGGCCTACTAGACTCGAACTTGGCCCCGACGGCCTTTGGCTTTGCACATTACTTGGATTACTCTGCGATCGAATACGCACTCATGTGCATCTCGCTGCCAAGGACGAGATCGGGTGATATTCTTCGAATTTTCAAGATTAGTCTGTGCTACAATACGCCAGATCAAATAATTGCGGATTTATATCGATTACGACGCGGCGCTGTGGATAACACACACGCACCCTTGCGACATCTTGGTGGAGCAGGTTTGCACTACAAGAGTGCGGAGGAGTTTGCGATCCATTCTGAGCGCCTAGAATCGTCTTTGGCTCCAAGAAGTCTTTACGAGAACGCGAAAAAAATAGCTATTAGCCCAGATATGATAAACGACCTGTCTGACTTTGAAGGCGAATGGTTCGATGCTAGCGATGTCGAGCATTACCTTCGTCAAAAGGGAATTTTTATTGATGTTAATAGCATGAAGGTCGTCGCAAGCCTGGATCAAATATTAACTTCAGCAATGGATTTTCCGGGTGTGATGGGGAATATGGCTTCCAAAGTAACAGTACCATTTTCTTCGGGTCAAGTCCGAAATATGACATCGACTATTGGCTATCCTCAACATAGTTTTCAGACGAAATACGCAGATGGATACGAGAAATTCGGCGACGACTTCTTATCAGACATAAGTCTCAGCCAATCAGCAGCGAGGCCACTTATTCCTGGCTACAATCAACAGTTGAATTCATTCTATTACAACTGCGACCATTTTGGTTTTGGACCTGAAAGCACGCACAAATCCTCTAATTCACCGACGTTACGCCAGCAACTACCTATTGACCAATTTTCTTCATCTTTGGAATCTGGATACAACTATCAAGTTTTACTTGATCTGAATCTCATGATTGATGGTATGCTCCACTTCCATGAGGGAATACGTCTGAGACTTATGATACTGACTTGCACAGCACTCAAGCGTACGGCAGTGTGCATTGTGGGAAGCCCTGGTTTTAGAAAATATGACATCGATTCCGCCTTAAGAGCGTCTATAGTCGGTTTAGTGAATTGATACTTGAACCAAATTTTGCTGGTCTCATAGTAGAAGTGCCCTCACAAAAATCAAGTAAAAATCTCGGCAGACGTTCATTTCATTAAATACAACAATTTTGAACTAGCGCAAACCTTGATAGCCGATGCTGGCTTGACAGGTACTATGTTACTGGATATATGTGCAATACTTTTGTTTCTTCTAAACAAGATAGACCTATGTTTTCTGACAGTTTACTCCGCAAATAACCCCCTCTCCACCAACGCTGGATTGCTCTTTTCGCTACGTCGTTTAATGAATTACTATATAGCTACTATAAATTTAACTGATCAAAGGAGACATAGCAAATTAGCAATAACAACCGAAGATCAAGAGTAGCTTGCTTGCAGAGTAACTTCATATGTAGACACAATGAGATGTTCAATTAGGTATTCTAGTAGGTTACCAACTCCCAATGAACATTTCTCAAGCTGTCTACCATGGTAACTCCTCCCCATTCCACGCTAAGAAGTTCTTCTTGTTTTTAGCAGAATACTTATCAAGGACACTCAAGCTATTTGCAAAAATTAGACACTGAAGATTATAATTGAGAATCTCATGTTACTCACATTCCAGCAGCGCTTGTATCAACATCAATGTCTCCCAATGGATTCATGTCTGTCCTGACCAACCCTGGGTGAATCAGCACGACCGGCAGGCCCTGAGGGCGAAGCACAAGATCGAGCTCTTTTCCAAGACGGTTGAGAGTTGTCTAAAGAATTAGTAACTTGAAGGGATCGACCAAAGGTTGAGGTCTTACCTTTGAAATATTATACATAGCAGTTGGATCAAAAGTGACCGTTCCAAATGCCGCCGCCTTTACAGCAGAGAGCATATCACTCATGGCGAACGAGCCAAAGCTGCTTGACAAGAGGGCCAGTGATTTTCTTTCGAACTTGGATCGCAGAAGGAATGGAGCAAAAGCGACAGCAGCATAGTAAGCCCCATAGACATTTGTCTCGATATTATCTTTGAGCCCCGACACTCCGACGTCAACAACGTTACCAAAGCCAGCAAGCACCCCAGCATTGTAGATGACTAGGTCCAGGGTATCAGTCGACTTTGCAACCTCCGCTGCTAAATTCTTCATTGATTCTGGGTCTGTGGAGTCTGCAGTGAAAATCTGGACTCGATCTTCGTTGGAAGCCTTCATCTTCTGCAACTCTGTTGCCCTCTCAGGATTCCTCGCAGTAGTATATAATGTAGCGGAAGGGAAAGAAGAGAGCTTTCACCAAGTTAGCCAATGAATATCCTTTCTACAGCATATCCTACTTCATTGAAATATAGCTACTTACCGCATGTTGTACCAGCCCAAGTCCAATTCCGCGAGTTGCACCAATGAGGAGAATATTCTTGGGGGTCGACATTTTAGCTAGGATATTGAAATGTAACTTTCCTGTGTATGGGAATGAATGGCTTGTCTGCTGTACTTGTTTTCCATTTATATAGTGAACATTGGGAGAACGTATCAGCGACTAGTAATTGACTCTTTGGCATGATGATGTAATAGTAGTTAGGCTTGGCCGAGAACTGTGGCTACATTATTATGGCGGAGTAGAGAGTGATTTCGGTCGGGGAAGTAGTAATGAGCCCCGCCGAGTCCCGACGGCATCTTTGTTGCCCGAGTAGTGAGTGATTTGGGGCGGGCATTATGGCGGAATAGAGAGTGATTTGGGTCGGGGAAGTCACTAATGAGTCCCGACGGCATCTTTGTTCTACCGATAACAAATAAGCTTGCATGAGATCTGCGTCATATCCTGCACGATGAGTAATGTGGACCCTTACCATGTCCTCCTTAGAACCCTTCACCCAGCACCTATAGCATGAGAAGGTTAGGGTTATCTATTTAATGAGCCGCATGATATGAGGCGGACCCCTACGACCAGACACTACCAAAAAATGACATCAACAAAGATTAGTCGGTTGAAAAGAGAAACATTGGATGATTCGAATGATACAATTTATTTGTTTAGATCATGCTATATGTATGAAATAGCGGCAGAGATGCTGGGCTCTAGGGGACGATATCTCAACATTCGGGGACGTGGTGGTGTAACTGGACCCCGGTTGCTTGGTGGCTGCCATTTTCTTCCATGTGCTTCCGGCGGAACTGTCGTTTGCAAATGAAATGGGTTCTTATAGATATTAAATACGGTTCCTTTGTCTGCCTGAGTCCTTCACCTTCTCTGTCGACGTTTTGCTCTGAACACCTTAGCCCGGGAGGAAAAACAGCTTGCCGCTGAAAATCGCCATGGCTGACCTCATCAGAGAAGCTCCGCTGGGACAGGTAATTCGCTATTTGTCTGGCAACAAATATTTCCTCTATGAGGATGAAAGGCCCGACTTTAAATGTCCAAGGAGTTATGTGCATCCTGAAGAATCCACGGCAGCAGCTGGAGATAGTAGTGAAGAGACTAGCGGCGAGAAGGTGAAAACGGATGGCGGAGAACTTGGACCGAACCTGGCACAAATGTCGACAGCTGATCACCACGTCACGTCTTTTACTGCTGAACAACTCGAGGCTCAACAGGAGTTGAGTCTGGCGCGGACGAAATCCATGGTCATTATCCCGACGAAGACCGCAGACGGGATTGTCCTTGTCGATTGGTACACAACTGATGATCCGGACAATCCACAGAACTGGTCACCGTGGAAGAAGCATTTTGTGTCATTGCTAATTTGCCTCTACACGTTTGTCGTCTATTGTGGCTCGGCAATTTATACTCCAAGCACGCTCTTTATCGCGGAGCATTTCGGGGTCTCCACTATTGCCGCTTCACTCGGCCTGTCCTTATACGTGCTAGGTTGTAAGTCTCCCACTAAAGCAAGAGCCAATTCGATGCTGAAATTGTGTTAGATGGAATAGGACCTCTTATTTTTGCTCCGCTAAGTGAAATTCCTGCCTTCGGCCGTAATGTGCCGTACGTCGTCACATTCGCGCTGTTCGTGATCCTGACTGTGCCGACGGCGCTGGTGGAAAATTTCGCAGGTCTCCTGGTACTTCGATTCCTTCTAGGGTTTTTTGGGAGTCCTTGTTTGGCAAATGGTGGTGCTTCTATGCAAGACATCTATTCGCTGCTCAAGCTTCCGTACGCCTTGATATTATGGGTCTCAGCTGCTTATTGTGGTCCCGCGCTCGGTCCTTTGATTTCAGGTTTCGCAGTGCCGGCTGAGAATTGGAGGTGGTCACTTTGGGAGATCTTGTGGATGTCCGGACCGGTGTTTCTACTATTCTGTATTTGCCTTCCGGAAACATCTGCTTCCAACATTCTTCTACGACGGGCCCAACGACTGCGGAAATTGACTGGCAACCAGAATCTGAAGTCTCAAAGCGAGATTGATCAGGCAAATATGACAGTGTCTACCATCGCGTTTGAAGCCTTGATCAAACCATGGCAGATCAGTATCCTCGATCCGGCAGTCGCATTTACCCACATTTACACCTCTATTGTCTACGGTATTTACTATTCCTACTTTGAAGTGTTTCCGCTTGTGTACATCGATATTTATGGGATGACGCTCGGAGAAATGGGACTTGTCTTCCTTGTTGTCTTAATTGCATGCATCATTGCTGCAATGACTTTCGCGGCGTACTTATGGTTCTACCTCGAGCCCGATATCATGCAACGCGGGCTTCGGGCACAGGAACACCGTCTTGTTCCAGCCCTTCTTGCGGTTTTCGGCCCCACGATCGGTTTATTTCTGTTTGGCTGGACTGCTCGCCAATCGATCCACTGGGTTGTTCCAACGATAGGGATTTTCATTTACGCTGGTAGCGCGTTTATAATTTTGCAATGTATATTTGTATATCTGCCGCTTACATATCCCACTTACGCGGCTTCCCTGTTCGCAGCAAATGACTTTTGCCGTTCTGCGTTCGCATCTGGAAGCGTCATATTTGCTACGCCGATGTATCTTAATCTCGGGATTGGCAGGGGTATCAGTCTTCTTGGAGGTCTGTCTGTCATCGGTATCGTTGGCATGTACATTTTATACTTTTACGGTGCCAATTTACGCGCGAGATCGAAGTTCGCATTAAGTTGAGTGACATGTGAGGATACGTACTTTACTAGTTATGCAGATTGTTGGGTCGTGTGAACTCCTCTTCGAAGTATCTCCGGGGGTTGCCAATCAGTCTGAGTCTGGCTGGGCAAGGGATCCGCGTTGGCAGGACGCCAGCGGGGAAGGCGGTCCGTCAGAATGTTTGTATGATAGGGTACCTTCAGTTTAGTGACAATTCACTAAGTCCACTGTAAACTGATCACTGTTCAGGATAGCTTCTCAGTGACAGATTAGAATAAAGGTACTACTCGGTAATAGTACTCTTAGTGACCCCAAAAAAAAATTGTCCAGCCACTAAGTTCGGTAGTTGTGATCCATGACCCAACTAACTAATGAAATTATTCTACAGCAATTTACCAAGGGAGAAATAAACAAAAACCTACACCCGACAATGCATTACCTTGTCGTCATTTGACGTCGCGAGGTACATATACAAACATACAAGTGTATTCGAGACAACGCATGCACAGTTCATACAAACAAGAGAAACTGTATGTTTCAGAGAGACGAGTTTTCAAACATACCAACCGTAATCCGACACAAAACGCCAATGAATTCAAAGAAACATGATGACTAGTGCAAAAATTCGTTGAAATCTAGCTGACCCGGGCTGTACGACGAAAGATTCTTCTGAATCCACTCCTCTACCTGATCAAGCGACTGCCCTTGTAAGTCCAATTCGTGAGTCAGGTTGTCAAGAGCTCGTGAATTATCTGCAATTCTATTCATCGTGTGGTCCGCCGGTTCTGTAGTGGACAAATTGTTTATAAGTTGTCGTGGATTAGCGTCCCTCACATTCGGAGACGAGGTCGAGGGCGGAGTAGACTCTGATGGCGTCGATGCAAGAAGATCGGGGAAGAATGGTCGCGGCGTGGCGATAATAGGCGAGGCCACCCCAGGATTCATGGGGAACGAATTAAGAAAGTCAGATTGATCAAACATAGCTGGATTGGCCTGTATCGGGCTTATGGTCGCCCCAGAGTTAGAAGTGACTGACACCGGACTGTTGCCGGTCATAGTGGACGCTGAAAGAGCTGGAAGCGAAGACACAATGTCACCTGAAGTGGCGGCTTGGATCTGACCGCCTGAAGTCGATGGTTCAGGCAGCTCGAGAATAGGCGAGCGATCGTCAGAATCCTCGAGCATAAGCCTGGCCCGCTTGCTCGGAAGGGGGCTGTCAACCGCAGCAATACCATCCGACGAGCCAAGAATTTTTGAAGGATTACCGTAGACAGTTGCCAGGAATCGTAGAATCTTCTCGAGCGTATCGGAAAAATTTTTATGCCGCTCGCGTGTCTGATAGGATTCGCTCCATAACATTTCGTTATCGTGTTTAAGGTGCTTAAGCTGCTCGGCGATCACCTGCTGAGATTGTCGGATTATTTCCACTTCTTCGAGGACCTGGTGAAGATCAAATTCCTCGTCTTCATCAGACCCTTTCGATCCTCTGTTGCGCACGATGTTATCGAGAAGATCCTCGCGCCCACGCATGAAGTTCGGGGACTTAAACTGCCAAGTTTCTTCGCCAGATTGCATTGCACCCGCCGTGACGTCCTGGACCTTGTGCCATCCGTACATATTGAGCTGACGAACGAAGGACGAAAAGTTAGAATGCTTGAAGTACTTTGGCAAAACCGTTTTCTCAAACTGTTCGCGACCGACAACCTGGAAGCTGAGCCCGTCCGGCATCCAATTTATATGAGCAGAATTTTTTGGATCATTGACCATATTCCAGAGCTTGAGCACAAATGCAGGCTTCGTTTTCGGAGCAGCAGTAATGGCTTTCCGATTCTTCGTCGGCAATTTTCTCGTCGTAGGCGTCGTCGTCGTCGTCGCCGTGGCTGCCAGCGGTGTTGAAATTGTGCCCGTGACAGGAGCGGTAATTGATCCAGGTACAGTTGCACCTGAAGTCAATGCCGGCCGCTGCTTCAGGGCAGCGGCGGCCGCCGTGGAAGCCGGAGCTTTCAACAGCGCCGTATTGAGAGCTTCCGTGCCAGCCGTGTTGAAAGTTGGCGTGACCTGACCACGCAGCGAGTGAGCCGATGAATAAGCGATTCGCTAAAAAGCGAAATGGAACAAAATGGAAAGAAAGCAGGTCACGTCGATATGCGTGGATGTCATCCGAGACGACAAGATTGAGATGAGGTTATCCTGCGTGGCGTTCAGAATATGGCGAATCAACATAAGCAAAATACAGTGTACGCATTTCTACCTTTTTTGTCGCACAAAAATACAGTTACGCAGCTGGTATGATATAGTAAGCCACATTTTGACACCTAACCCTAAAGTAATAGTATCACTGATTTCTTTGCGACATGGTCTTGCTTGGATATACGTGCAAACAATTGAGTCTTGCTTGGATATACGCGCAAACAATTGAACATGAATTTTTCAAGTTGGCGAAGATTTGACTGCTTTTGTCTCTTAATTATGGGTGAATTTGTCGTCCGATGAAGCCGAAATATCGGGTTCCAATCGAATCACGTGATCTGATTATTTGATTAATTAGTTTGTCTAGATAAGTACGTCATCAAATGTCGATTTAGTTAACTTATAACGCAATCCAACATTTGCCAGTCATTCTCTATCCTCCTTGCGTCTTCAAGCGTCCCCACCTGGAGTCTCTATGCCTACCCTAGAGCTGGAGCAACTTGCTCGAATTGTAAGTGTCCTCGCACACCGAGATAGACATGCTAAACCCCCGCTCTTAGGAAGAGAACAGAGCCAAAGCACGTGAGAGACTTGCAGCGCGGGCGGAGGCAAAAGCCCAAGAGGCTGCAAATAAGGATGCTGAAGCTGCGAAAGCGGGCCCGTCCGGAGTAGAGCAAAACTTACGGGATGCGTCCAAAAAGAGGCCCTATGATTCCATAAAGCCTGCGAAGAAGTTTACCAACTATATCGAGTATGGTGAGTCATAGCTTACGATTGCCTCGTTATGGCAATACTGATCGTATACAAGACTTTTCCAAGATCAGGGATTCCAAAGGTGGATTTATGCCTGACGACGATACGACCCAGCTTCCTAATGGTATGACTATGGAAGAGTGGAAGCAGAAGCAGCAAAGAATTGTGATTGAGCCGCGTAAGTTCTATCTGATGAATTTCAGCTTTGAAACTAACTAAACTACTCAAGAGCGGGCAATTAATCCAGAAGACAATCCCAAGTGCTTTGAATGCGAAAGCTTCGATATAGATTTCGAATTCTTAAAAGTGTTCAGATGTAGAGTATGCCGGGCATGCAAAGCGAAGTTTCCGGACAAATATTCATTGCTAACGAAAACCGAATGTCGCGAGGATTATCTGCTGACAGATCGTGAGCACTCTTTGAACCTGGATTGTACATAAAGATTGCTGACAATGAATAGCTGAATTACGTGACGAAGAGCTGATGCCTCATCTGGAACGACCAAATCCTCATAAGACGACTTACAACAATATGATGCTCTATTTAAGGTACCAGGTCGAAGAATTTGCATTCAAAAAGTGGGGTGGAGAAGAGGGTTTAGACGCAGAATTTGAGCGTCGAGTGGCATTGCGAAAGCAGAAGAAAGACAGGAAATTTGCCGACAAGCTGAAGGAGATGAGGAAGCGGACTAGAACGGAAACTTGGAATAAAAGATTGGATAGGGTTGATCATCGGCATACCTGGGGTCCTATGGTCCGCGTAGCAAATAAAGACATAGCTATAACGAAATGCACAGAATGCGGAATGGAAACTGAGGAGATTGTCTTTTAGCAACAACGATCTCTAGGAACTGTCTTCACTTCTCCGGTAAAGGAGATTGGACGTTGGACATGGCATGTGGTCCGGCTACTCCGGTCTCGGATTATCGTATATGTGCTACGAAGAAATACCGCTTGCCGTCTTGATCGTGCTGAATGATCGCCACCTTACGGTAGAGCGACGGCTCCAAAAGACAACAAGTATCCGGAGTCGGATGAATCGGAATTTGTCCGCCTGGGGAGGCACTGGGTGTCCTCTACAGCACATATATGGCTATGTTTATTATACTGTATAGTTGATTTGACTACATGTTGTTGCCAAGCAATCCAAGTCAATAAATTCATGAGCGAGCTCTATCTGCGCTCGTCTGGACCCAGCCTCATTGTCCGGGAGAGTTCATCCCAGTCTAAATACCCACGTATTGACCACTGTCATATTTGTGGAATGTAATAGTCTGTCGAGGCCATAACATCATAGGCGTAAGACATATATCACGGAAGTTCGAATAGGAAATTCACTCGCGCACTTCATGCGCATTTCCAATCACCTAAGCGCCGCCTAAAAGCGATGGCATACAAATTGTAGTATACATGGATGCTGACGCAAAATAGCAACTATACGTGATACGGGAAGGGCAATATAATGTCTGCTTGGTGCTTAGACTTTGTTGCGCGGTGTTTGTTTTGGTTATGTTGGCACGGAAACCAATTTTGGGAAATGAGAAACACAGGAGCCCCCTCGCTTCGCCCAAACTGCTGCTGCGCCTATACTAATTTATCATTACCGCGTATTTTTCGTTCTCCACTGCAACGCCTTTTTCCCACGCTCGATTTGATTATTGTTGGAAATCACAATGAGAGAAGTAATCAGTATCAACGGTACGTTTAATTGGGCGATTATTGATGTCCCGGTCGTTCATCGGCTTTGATTGCTAACGTGTTTTCGTGTTTTCAATGCTATAGTTGGTCAAGGTACACAAATTTGCGTCTCCCTTTTGCCTTCCTAAATTTGCTCGAAACGGAATACTTATAGGAATATTTGCTGATGCAATTGCTGATGGAATTTTTTTTATAGCCGGCTGCCAGATCGGTAATTCTTCATGGGAGGTACGAAATTTGTTATTAATTCCCGTCGAAATTTCCAACGCTTCACGACACGTCAAATTCATCATATTTTATCGACCTGTTACATGTGACTAATAACTATACAGCTTTATTGCCTCGAGCACGGTATTCAGGTGTGTTTTGTTAATGATCGGACTTTTGGCGTCCTACGATTTATGGCAGAAAACTCACCCTCACAATTAGCCCGATGGCTACCTCTCTGCCGAGAAACATGCCGGACCGAGAGATGAAGGATTCAGTACTTTCTTTTCTGAGACAAGTAGGTGATCATTTGGTCCAAAACTGGATGTTACGAACGGCATCGTTGCGTTCGTTATAGGGATGAGGGAGCGCGTATTAATTGGCTTTAGGCAACGGCAAATATGTTCCTCGGACCATCTATGTCGATCTCGAGCCCAATGTAATTGATGAGGTCCGCACTGGTACCTACAGAAACCTCTTCCATCCTGAGCAGCTGATCAGCGGCAAGGAAGACGCTGCCAACAATTGTGAGCAATATTGTCAATGGTAGAAAATTGTTGAGATCTAATGATCGTCATAGATGCCCGTGGCCACTACACTATCGGCAAGGAGCTTATTGACCAAGTTGTCGAACGTGTTCGTCGTGCTGCTGGTGAGTGCGTTAAATGATATGCGATTGAACATACCAGTTAACTCGACCGTATTAGACTCCTGCGACGGTCTGCAAGGTTTCCTCTTCACCCACTCTTTCGGCGGTGGAACTGGATCAGGTTTCGGTGCTCTTCTCTTGGAACGTCTCTCTCAGGAGTATGGAAAGAAGTCGAAACTTGAGTTCGCTGTCTATCCCGCGCCTCAGGTGTCTACGTAAGTATGGGAAGCCCATCCATGGCATTGACGCTAAACTTATTTCAGGTCCGTCGTCGAACCATATAACTCGGTTTTGACTACACATACCACTTTGGAGCATTCCGACTGTACCTTCATGGTCGACAACGAGGCCATCTACGACATTTGCCGACGAAATCTCGACATTGCTCGTCCAAGTTACGAGAACCTCAATCGACTCATAGCTCAGGTTATTTCTTCCATCACGGCCTCGCTCCGATTCGATGGGTCCCTTAATGTCGACTTGAACGAGTTCCAGACCAACTTGGTTCCATATCCTAGAATCCACTTCCCCCTTGTCACCTACGCCCCCTTTATCTCGGCTGCAAAGGCCTTCCACGAATCCAATTCTATTGCGGAGATGACTAACGCTTGCTTCGAGCCTAACAACCAGATGGTTAAGTGCGATC
This sequence comes from Lipomyces yamadae, assembly GCA_030556285.1. NCBI lineage: Eukaryota > Fungi > Ascomycota > Lipomycetes > Lipomycetales > Lipomycetaceae > Lipomyces > Lipomyces yamadae. The sequence continues at coordinate 22,673 of JAKTPU010000090.1, read as the reverse complement.
CGCGTAACGGCAAGTATATGGCTACGTGCCTGCTTTACAGAGGTGACGTTGTTACCAATGATGTTCAAGCTGCGGTTGCTGCCATCAAGGCGAAGAAGACTATCCAGTTTGTGGAATGGTGTCCGACTGGTTTCAAGCTGGGTATCTGCTACCAGCCACCTCAACTTGTGCCTGGTGGCGACCTGGCCAAGGTTTCCCGCGCTGTGTGCCTTCTGTCCAATACGTATGTGCTGATTGAACGTGTATAATTTTATGATTCTAACAGTTTGTGTAGCACTGCGATTGCGGAGGCTTGGTCGCGTCTTGATCACAAGTTTGATCTCATGTACTCCAAGCGTGCTTTCGTGCATTGGTACGTTGGTGAGGGTATGGAGGAAGGTGAGTTCTCTGAGGCTCGAGAGGATCTCGCTGCTCTAGAAAAAGACTACGAAGAGGTTGGTGCGGATTCGACCTTTGACGGTGAAGAGGACGAGGCCGAATACTAGACATCTTTCATGGAGTTTGTTTGGGAACTTGACTTACTGGATGTGATGTAGGATGGGTTTGTAATAAATAATTCTAGTATGAGAGTTCTTTACTTTTTTATAACTGTCTACGTTTTTATAACCCCAGTGAATTCCTGTTATAAATTTGTATGGATTATTTGTTCTATATGATTTGCTTTAAATTCCCTGTAACAGGCCATATTACGCATAATAAATTGTTTTCTGTAATGCTAGAATTATATAGTACCTACAACCTTTAACTCCGACAATGCAAACACATTAGGTGACCTGTTCAAGCAGCTAGTCTATGTCGCTGGTCACTTCCTCATCTTCACTCTTGGAGTCATCACTGGGCTCTGCACCACTCTCGTGATCGACTCCGTCCGAACCGTCGTCATCGTCATCATCCTCATTATGAGTCTCTGTTTTCTTGGTCTCGTTTAATTCATCAAGAGCTCGGATGACGTCTGCCTCCAACTTTTCATAGGCATCGGCCAATTGGGTTGAGTTGGCATTAAACTTGAGACCTCGTAATAACAAATTTCTTGCTGCCTTGCGATTTGCGTTCTCCCGCAATTCATATTCGGCTGCCAGGATCCATAATTCGGGCTTGGTCGGATGCAATCTCACTACTTTTTGCAAGATCCTTTTTAACAAATGACGAGCTTTTTGTTGCTTCGCATACGAAATGTATTGCATCCAAAGATTTATGTCGCCTTTGAATTTATCGGTTGCCCTCTCAAAAATGAAAAAAATGCGCTGTTGGCCTGACCAAGTCGCCACGCTGCTGCTGCGCGCGGCTTGCTGGTTCTTGTCGCCGCCGTCAAGACGGAGGAACCTTTTTTTGCGGAGCAAATCCAAATTCATTTCGAATTCGGCATATTTTAAAAAATCAACAAGATTAGCACCACGGCCATGGATTCGATGTTCGAAATCTGTCCGACGACGGGTTATGGACGCGATTTCTGGCTTCGTAAAGGTGCCCCTTTTATGCAAGTCTTCAAGCTCGGCAAGCGTCTGTTATTTTGTTAGTGATGACACAGGCGAACGGTAGAGGAGATAATAGTAGTATATGCTTACTTGTTCCAGGTAGTATCTGACTTTCTCTGCCATGATGTCCCTCAAGTTGATTAGTATTATAAATTTTGTTTGGCAAAAAAATTAAAAAAATATAAAAAATGTCGTATGCAGTGCGGGTTAGGGGATTGCTGCTTGGCTATGGCGTTTAAATTGGTTGGAGGCGTTAGTTAACTTATCTTGCATATTAAAACACTACAACGTCCGACAATAATAGGGGAAACTGATGATGTCAAGAAAATTAGCATTAGCATATCGTGTCCGACATAATTTTCCAAATCAAGCCCTGGACACGTTACAACCCAAAATACCAAACAACGCGTCGAAACTATAATACAATTAATGAAATTACCGAGTACACCATTGAAACAACAATTCAAAGAGAAATGCGTTACCGCCCACGATCGGCCTCGGACCATGACCGAGTCGTGGGACTGGACAGGAACATTAAACTCTCGATCGCATCGACCTCACTCTTTTGTCGGTCATCCGCGCCTTCCGTTGCCGCGGCAGCACGTTTGTTCTTTTCTGCTTCTTCTTTCTCAATTTCGGCGGCAGCAGCAGCGACCGCTGCGACGTCAGCAACGGTGGCTGAGATCCCGCTTTGCGATTTATGCTGCAGAGGTTTTCCTCTTCGTCGGCTTGATGGTGACGGACTTGTACTTTGTCGTGAACTTAGTGACGGCGGGAGTTTATTGCTAAAAGTCCCCAGCGCAGGGAGGCCGTCGGGTGTGATTGGCGCTCCACCCTTTGACTTTGGCGGCGAAAATTTCTGGCGAGATGGTGGTGGTGAAGTTGTCATTATTTGCACTGGAGTTTTAAAGTTTGGATTAGCAGATAATGGAGGCTGGAATTGCAGGTGAGTGTATCCGCCACTTCGAGATCTGCTCCTTGAAGATGCTGGTGATGAGAGCGGGTGAGAAGATACATGATGGCGTGAGCCGGGAGCAGCTTCATCCATCCAAAAAGGATCGTAAGTCTTTGACCCCAAGTCTCGTCGCATGTGCGTGGGAGACGACGGAGATTTTATGTCTGCAGTAGCCGTAGAAGTAGTCGTAGACAGATGACCGTTTTCGTCCTCGTCAATAACAACCTGCGCAGCTTTTAACTGCGGGCTGTTGTTGAGCCCTGCGTATTCAAACAGCTTTGATGCCCTGCCAAGCGATGGTGCGATGGTGAGTGTATGAGGATAGTCCGGCTTTGGCGATTTGTATGGTGAGTGTTGTGGAGATGGCTTTACATTTTGTTCAAGTTCATCAAGTGACTGTCCAGTCCAGCCGTGTTGCACTTTCAGCATGGCGTAAGACAGCCGCGTACGAAGGTTTGATGAGATCTGCACGTTAGTCGGTTAGCAATAATGAAACCGCGATCACATAAAATTATTCCATTCACCTCCTCGATGCGACCTTTGTCGATTATTGGCGAGGAGCCTACTCCCTTTTCTGGGCTAGGTGGCTGGGAGGAGACAGGTGTTTTCATTGATCCTGACGCGGTTCTCTTTGAAGGTCTGCTAGGCGACGATTCAGTTCGGGAGCCGAATTCATGGTCCTCTCCTTGTTCTTGTTCTCCATCATCTGCTTTGGCCGCCGCCGCGACCGACATCCGCCGGGTAGCATCTGGAGACAATGCGGGCTCAGCCTGGACTGGCGGATGGGCGGTTGGCGAAGCAACCGCGTCATCCTCTTTGTCCTTGATCGCAACATTCGACTCGACGGCCGCGACAGCGACGGACAGCGACGGAGAGACTGTCGAGGATTGGGTGGTGCCGTCGTCAAGTGCGACTGGTGGTGGAGAGGACACGGGAGTGCAGATCGGTGACTGAGACTGAGACAGCCGACGTGTCTCGATTGACGCGAACGACGAGTCATGCGACGACGACAACATCTCTTCCGGCTTTGTTGATGATTTTGGTGAGTCTGGTGAGGCGGGAGTAGAAGACACGGGTGTGAAGGCCGGTAACAGCGTGGTCCGCGGAGTTGATGAAGAATGGTCGACTACTTGTGGCGATGGCATGGACGATGACGGCGGACTCTCGGACGACATCGGAGGCGGCATGACGAGCAACGAGCTTTAAGCAAACAGAACGCTGGCAGCTGGAAGCCGGCTTACAGAGAAATTAGGGGACGATTATTTGACGAGGTTCTCGGTGAAGCGAGAGAAAAAAGGCGAGTTGCTCCAGGAGTCTTTGGGACAAGCCGAAAACAGAAAGTACGCCCAGCACAGATTGAAAGACGACAACAAACAAGGCTGACAACGGCGAATACTACTATCCTGGTATCAGGTTGCGGAAATATTCTAACCATTTGTCGCGAGGAATGCCGCTGAGAGGATCCAGAATAGAGCGGCTGTTCTTGCCTGTGGGTACGCAACCCTCAAGTTAGACCTGGTTAAATCAAGCGCGTTTGTCACGTGCATCCTTCACACGACTTTTCGTACAGCAGGAAGTGCCAGGTTGCCAAATTTTGTCATCTACAATGTCACGGGTGATAGTATGCGTTTTGTTATGCACCAAGAATCGTTTCTGCAAACCACCACTTTAAAATTTCATTCAAAGCAGAGCCTACATATAAATTCTCTAACAGTGCACCGTCAACAGAGTAAAAATGCCTCCCCCGAGTGGTTGAGCAACCAACCAGTGCAAGCGCGAGATTCGTGAGAGGCATGATTTACATAACGCAAGAGGAAGCTACTCGTTTTAAATATCTACCTACGATACTATTCCGCATTAGTTAATATACTCGGATATTTGTTGCTCCCAATTATTATTAGATAGCTACCGGTTTTTTGTATGATAGCAGTTGGACGGGACGATTCCTACCCAGATAGCACGAGATTCTCGCGACATGCGCTGATATGCTCTGTTCGCGCTACGTTTGAGGCATTTAGTGCATAACTATGCAACTCTATCATGCTATCTGGTTGTCAATTGGCACAAACGTCATTGATTTCGCCAAACCTTCCTTGTGGCAGCCGTAGAGCCATTGTCAATTAGAGTTTTTATATGCAATGAGAAATACCATTGAAACTAAGCGACAATTTTCAACTAAATGTGGCGCTAGTGTAAAAATCCCCTTCATGTATGAAACTCAATTCCACCTACGAATTGCACTTCCTCGCGCTCCCCGGTTTCACTCTGTCGCCATCGCGAGGTTCGGGCCCAACTTCCACATTAGCCAACTGGCCAGCACGCCGCAGGCCAACAAATAATATCCAAGAAGTCTACACAATCTCCAAAGTATTCTATTACAGGCCACTCACTCTGTTCAAGCAGCGCAGCCGTCGTGGCTATTATGCCCACGCAGCCCACGCCTCCTCTATCGACAACCCAACCACCACCACCGGCGCGCAGCTCCCCTCGCCCGAGATTTACTACTCCCTCCCGTCGCAGTCTCCCCCCTCGCCAGTGGTGGCCCGGAGTGGTCAGTATCCATCTCCTGATCAGCAGCTCAATTCTCCGTCCAAGACCAATAAGAGAAAAAACGCCACCGCCGTCCCGCGAAGACTCAACCGGAACGGAACTATCAGGTCAGACTCTCTAAACTCGGACGAGGAATTTATTCCGGAATCAAAACGGCAAAACACTCAGCCCACGGAAACCCCTCCTCCACAAAAAGCAGCGGGCTGGTGCTCCGGCAGGTGGTTTATATTTGGTGGCAACTCCAAGAAGCAGCCTGTCCAAGAGGTCCCAAACCCGCCCTTGTCGCAGACCATCGAGAAACCTTACACAGGAGGACCGATCAGAAATAATAGTGGTGGAAGTGACAGTGGTGGTGGTACCAGCAGCAGCAGCAACACCAACAACGACGACGAGTCCAGCGATAAAGAAACAAGTCCTTCACCGAAAGAAAAGACTGGCCGGATTGGCACAACAGACCAACAACGGGGCACTCATAAGATGAATAACCACAGCAACAGCTCAGGCGGCTACTTCGTACAAGCCAATGGCTCACCCGACGTCTCTGTTGGTGGATTCGAACAGTTTCCGGCATCCACTGGACCTCCATTCTCGCCTCCCGACTCGGACGACGCCGAATCATTGCCACCTCCACCTCCCCAGAAACAGTCTTGGTTCAACAATTTGATTTCTCGCAAAGAAAAACAACCTCCTCCCTCTGAAAAGGAACCATACAAATCTCCATATGGCGCGAACGGTCCCCCATCTCCGCCGACTTCGATATTGAGTACTGCATCGTCTGTTAACACATTAAGGCCCAATGTCAATCAGAGCTCCTTGTCGTTAGCTAGCAACGGCAGTGCTTACGGCAGCTACCCTGGCGCCGGCAACAGCAACAGAAGGGACAGTGTCAGCAATGCAAGTCTGGCCTCTACAACGCCATCTACTACATCCGCCAGCAATAACGGCAACACGTGGGCGTTCTGGTCTCGCATGTCATCGAAGAGTACCAATAATCGATCCAGTGCGTCAATAGCAGAGGACGGCGTCGTCGCACTCAGTGGCGCTAGTGCACAGTCTTTCATCCAGAAGCAGCGACAAGCTAGTCGGGTAGATGATACCTCCAGCATTATGACTTCCGACACAGTTATTATCAACCCGGGACCTCCACGATCCATATCAAGGAACACATCCCGCGTTTCACTCAACCAATCCAGCTATCCACCTAGTCTCTATAACGGCTCGTCCACAACTCTGGGCTCTGACGGGACCTCGGTTTACAATAACAACACCTCTCCGCCAAAACTGTCCCGTTCAGACTCGTTGCGACCCACGCGTGACGAAACAAAGTCAATCCGTGAATCGTCCGCTCGGTCAGTTCGCAATATTGAGACCCTCAGCAAACCAAAACCCGATGTAGTCGCGGCAAACACCGTTAATTCTGCCAGCGGCGCAAAAGAAACAGTTATGATGGCTCCACCCCCTACGAATGCGACGGCCGATCCCAACATGATTAAAGCCGAGCCGGTTACGACGAAGAAAAGCAAGAAATCTAAAGATAAGGATCAGATAAAGTATCCGAACATGGTTGTACCTAAGCTGCAAGATAGCTTGTCATACGGTGGTTCGTCAAGTGCGCTATGGGCTTCTTTGGGTTCGATCAGCAAATGGTTTGGTGGCCAAGACGAGAATATGCGAGTTCAGTTGATGTCTCCACCACGAATTAAGAAGGCTGTTGCAATTGGTATTCACGGATTCTTCCCTATTAAGATGATCAGAAATATCATAGGCGAGCCCACTGGTACGTCCGTCAAGTTTGCTAACGAGGCTGCCTTGGGAATTCAAAGATGGGCCGAGCAGAACGGACAGGTCGTCGAGATTGAGAAGATCGCGTTAGAAGGCGAGGGCATCGTCCACGACCGTGTCGAAAATCTGTATAGGTTGCTCTCAGCCTGGATCGATCGCCTTCATGACGCAGACTTTATTATGGTCGCCGCTCACTCTCAGGGAACGCCAGTCGCAGTCCAATTGGTTGCCAAGCTTATTGAGGAAGGTCATGCTGATAACAAGAAAATTGGCATACTGGGCATGGCTGGCATTTCAATAGGCCCTTTCTACGGTCTCGATCAAAAGCTTGTTATGCGCGCATACACGCAATTTGAATCTGACTCGCTCAGAGAGCTTTTCGCTTTCCAAAACCCCGAAAGTCTTCAAGCGCGTCGCTATATTCAAGGCTTGCGTGCAGTCATCGCTCACGGAGTCAAGGTCTCATTTATTGGCTCGGTCAATGATCAACTGGTGCCGCTATATTCAGCACTCTGCACCCACGTTAACCATCCTCACATCTACCGCGCCATCTATGTCGACGGCAGAGTCCACGCGCCGTCCTTCATAATACATCTTATCGAGCTTCTTACCAAATTGCGTAACATGGGATATTCCGACCATGGCATCATTCGAGATCTCAGCGACTCCCTGGCTGGTACTTTTACCGGAGGAGGACACTCGATGATCTATTACGAGCATGCTGTATATGATATTGCGATTAAATATTCGCTCGAGACAACGAGCATTCCGAACGTCCCTGTCAAGGTTGACAAGTTCGAGGTTCCAACGCCGAGCAACTACAATCCTTATAATCTTCCGTGGACGGTAAGAGGGATGCTCGAGCAAGATTTCGGTATGTCAATAGGATGAGAAATTACTGTCAATCGAACGTCTTACTAATCTACGTGTTTTAGTTCGCCGACATCTCTTGGACGATGTTAAAAAAATCCTGGATAAGTTCGACGACTGGAATCCTGATACAAAAGCATTAAAAGATATCAAATATCGCCTTAGCGCGATCCGAGGCAATGCTCCTTTAGAGGTAGCATAGCATGGCGTTTTCAAAATATAGACAAAGGTCGTTACCGTGGGTCTTAATTAATATATATGCATTGTTGTATAATTTTTTCGTCCTATTATTCTGCGTATTTGTTTTCAAAATGGTGTTAATGTTCTTTGTGTGCTTTGTTTATGTGATGACTCCTTCATTTGTAGGTCGTTTAATATTTGACGGTGTTAACCGCTCTTTACGTTCTCAGACAAATTTTTTTTTTTGTTAGCTATGAATTATAGATTTGGGTTGCGATGTATGGTAATTATAGTCTTCCTAATGATAACCGCAGGCTGATTGATATTCATAATCGTTGGGATTGGGAGATTGAGAATATTCCCCCTGAAACACCAATGCGGCACAAAATTTTTCCTACCAGCTTTAACGCTTCTCCACAATCTCTTCCACGACCAATTAGTTTCTTGGCCCTATTACAAAAAAAAGAGGAGCTTCTACTCATCCCTTTTCATAAATAGCAAGGACATGGCATCATTATATAAAGCTGTATCTGGGACGAAGCGACGACGAGATGAGGACGAAGTCGAGAAAAATGCCTCCGGCGGACCAAAGAACCGACAGCGAGTTCTGATGCTTTCTTCCCGTGGCGTTACATATCGGTAGGTTTACTAAAGTATTTATCAATTTGGTTGAACTGTAAGGCTGATACGTTATTTGGCTGACCGATAGACAACGACACCTGATCAATGATCTGGCAGTCATGCTTCCTCACGCCAAAAAGGACTCCAAATTCGACACCAAGTCGAAGCTGTTCATGCTAAATGAATTAGCGGATCTCTACAACTGTAACAATATTCTCTTCTTCGAAGCTCGCAAGCGTCAAGATCTTTACCTCTACCTCGCCAAAGCGCCAAACGGACCTACAGCAAAATTCCACATTCAGAATTTGCATACAATGTCAGAGTTGAACTTTACAGGGAACTGTCTACGTGGATCGCGACCGATTTTGTCGTTCGACAAGACTTTCGACGACAGTCCGCATTATCGTCTTGTCAAGGAATTGTTGTTCCATATTTTTGGTGTGCCGAGAACAGCGCGCAAAGCGAAGCCATTTGTAGATCACGTTGTAATGTTCTCGATCGTCGATAATAAAGTCTGGTTCCGGAATTACCAGATTTCGGAGGCAATCGATACTGCTGGCAGTGAAGGCAGTACGACTGTCGAAGAGGGCGAGGATGTGAAATCTAGCAGCGGTGGCAGCAAAAAGAAACAACTTACAATCTCCCTGGTCGAAATCGGTCCGCGGTTTGTTATGACATTGATTTCGATTGTTGAAGGAAGTTTCTCGGGGCCATTGATTTATGAAAACAAGGAATTTGTCTCGCCGAATTTTGTTCGGGCTCAATATAGGATGGGTAAAGCCGCGTTGAAGAACAAGCGTGCCGACAAAATCGAAATGAAGAAAGTCCAAAAGGCTGTAAAGGCAAAGGAAAGAAAGGAGAAAGGACCTGATCCGTTGACGGATAGTTTGTTGTTTGCGTGAAATGACGTTGTATTGGTCTCCTGTACACTTATAGGAATCAATAGTTTTGGAATACATGAGTTTGCATTCAATGCTTTAATTGCTATGTGTGGCCAAGGATAGAAGTCGCTGATTCAAGGACGGACTCTCTTAATCGTAGGCAGCAGTAGTGGATACGATTGTGCCCGATATACAAGAATAGTATGGAGTACAGTCATCTTTTGATCAACTATTGCATTCGTCGTTAAATATGGCAAATACAATCGTAGCCTGGCGGGTGATGGGAAAGTACAACAGTACTGTCACAAATCTTTCAATCCTCAGGCGTGCGGCTCGAAAAAAATTCGAGCGTTAAGTCCCAGAACATCATCTGGTTCTTGTACATGCAGACAGATCACCAAAGAATCAGTACTAATGAACGAGGACGTAATCGAGTCAAATACATATGTGTTTATCCGTCTGCCGTCGGCAACCCTTCGGATAACCAAGCTTGTCCCGCACTCAACAATTCACCTCGGAAAATTTGGATCCTTCTATGCAGATGACATTATCGGCCAAAGGTACGGGTACACGTACGAAATTAAAGATGACAAGCACGTCGACACGATATACTCGTCAGAAGGTCTCTTTCCTTCATCGACTGTAGACGCTGATGAAGACGAAGACAGCGAAGAGACGGAAATTACAAGCGGGCCGGAGGAGAAGCTGGTTGGGACCAACGAGAAGACGACGGACGATCCAGCGGTTCAGAAATTATCCATGTCTGAAATCGAAGCCTTGAAAAAGACTGCGTCTGGCGAGGAAATCATAGAGACAGTAATTAAGTCGCACGCGGCCTTTGATAAGAAGAGCGTTTACTCTCAAGAGAAATATAAGCGACGGAAACAGCAGAAATTTTTACGCCGATTCACGCCATGTAGTGTGGGAAGCTGTGAGATTATTGAATACTTTCAATACAAAGATCATCACAGAATACTGGAGTTGACCTCAGAGAGCCTGGGTCTCATGTTGAGCTTGGCCAACGTACGACCAGGCGGGAAGTATATTGTAATCGATGAGACCGGTGGGCTGGTTGCGGGAGCAATGATGGAGCGGATGGGAGGTATTTCCTCTGCATAGTTACAGATGGGCATGGGGTGGAAACTAACTACTTGCAGGCGAAGGTATGATAATGTTTCTCCACGAGAACGAGCACCCAAATATGGACGTGATGAAATACATGAATTTCCCGGAAGAAATGGTTACACGGATGATAAAGACCATAAACTTGTTTGAACTATTTCATCCGGAAGAGGAAGAAGGTACATAATGGATTGCAAACCTTAAACTAGTTTAGACTGTTTTAACGTAATTCATTCAGAGGTGAAGATATTATCCGAGGATACTCTGTCGAAGATGAAGTCGTCCCGTCGTGGCCAATACTATCGAAGATTAGCCAGACATATGGAGCTTCAGAGCATATACCAACACATATGCGATGGGCTATTTGACGGGTATGCCACTTTCACAATTGTGAATCTATTTGGTGTGATGATATTACTAGGCTGACATGCCACAGCTTACTACTGGCAACCACCCTTGAAACGAAACCGCTACTCGATAAACTCATTCCAGCACTGCAAGGTTCACGCCAGCTAGTGGTTTACAATACAGCAAAAGAGCCATTAGTCACTACTTCGCACGATCTTATGGCCGACCTTCGCGTCCTAGCGCCAACTATTCTTGAAACTCGGGTACGAAAGTACCAAGTTTTTCCGGGACGAACGCATCCTGAAATGACATCGAAGTCTGGCGGTGGATATATTCTGTGGGGTACCAGGGTTTTGCCATCAAAAGTCCAAGCAGGTGGAAAGAAGCGGCGGAAGCATAATCCGCCAAAGGCATCCGGTAACGGAGACTCAGCCAAAGGGACAGACGTTTCGGAGACTGGCATTTGAGATACTACGAGATACTACGGAGGCACTTGCCTCAGGCCTTTTGGATTAGAAGTTTGATAGATAGATATCTGTAGTAGTAATAGTTGCCTTTCCCTCAAGTTCGACATTAGAAGATTCATTTGTTCGATCTCCAGGGTAGCCGCGATAGCCTCCTGAGCAACTTTGAGCTCAGCTCGCTGCTGTTCCTCTTTCTCCAATCACGCGAATTAAGCCTTGCCAGACAAACTGTTCCACTTGGGCCTTGGTGATCCCGAGCTCCAACTCGCGCGGTGAGGGGGTATCATAGCTGGAACTCGACTGACGAGGCTGTCTCTGCGAACACGATGAAGCTTCTCTTGAACTTCAATCGTAATGGGCGCCCGTGCTGTTCCTGGTGGGTGGACGACGCCTGATCCTGTGGGAGTTGCAGCCCCCGCGACTGGAACTGGAATTGCCCGGAACTTGATGTGATTATCTGATGTATTTCTAAGAGGATGATCGATGCCGTGACGTGAATGTTCGATCTAGAAGTGATGTGAAGTCAGGGTTCTTGCTGCTGTCAGAATCAGGGGCTTGTGACGCTCGCTTTTACATTTGCATAAGTCCATGTGGCACATGCGTTCATGACCTCACAACTACATCGGAAATATCAACATATATAAAAAACCATCGTAGCACACGTTGACCCGGGGATAATAAATATTCTTGCCTTTCCAATCCTCGTCGTGTTTGCACCTCACACTCCCTGCCTTATCGGCTTCATTTGCTATTCATTGCTATCTCGGCCGTTCAACAGTTATGGCAACGCAAACATCACTCCCGCCCAATCTACCCTCCTCCATTCGGACAGTTCTCCAGCCTGACAAACTCTCGTCCAAGCTCATACTGACCACGACGCAGCTTCCTCAGCCATCGCATCCCGACGACGTCCTCGTCAAGGTGCACACCACCTGCCCCGTCACCGGCGAGCTGTGGTGGATGCGCGACTATCCCGGGGTCATCCCGGCCGACAAGCTCGCGGTCCCTTGTTCCGACCTCTGTGGCCAGGTCGTCGCCGCACCCGTCGGCAGCGGCTTCCGCGCTGGAGACGAGGTGTACGCGCGCGTCGCACCCTCGCGCCCCGGGTGTGCGCGCGAGTATACCCTGGCGCGGACCAGCGAGCTGGCGCCCAAGCCGGCATCCCTCAACTTTGCTGAGGCAGCAGCGGTGCCGCTGAGTGCGTTGACGGCGTGGCAGGCTCTCTTCGTGCAGGCGGGCAACCTGGACGGGGCGGCGCTCCACGGCGACGAGGGTGCCCGCCGGCGCAACGGCAGTCGGCGGGTGCTTGTGACGGGTGCTACGGGCGGAGTGGGCAGCTGGGTCGTGCAGCTTGCCGCGCTGGCGGGAGCCGGGGCTGTCGTGGCCGTGTCCAGCGCCGCCAAGGCCGTGGCCGCAAAGCGACTAGGTGCGACAGAGGTCGTGGACTACAAGGCGAACCCGCTCCCGGAGTGGATCGCCGAGGACCGGCAGGGGCGCGAATGCGACGTCGTCATCGCCACAGTGGGCGGGCCCATGCTGGCCCAGTGCTGGTACGCGGTGCGCGAGGGTGGGGAGCTTATCAGCATTGCTGGCGATCCGGTCGCGGCGAGGCCCGCGGACGTCGCGGACAAGACTTTGGCTAAGTGTTCGTTCTTCATCGTCGAGCCGCTGGGGAGGATCCTGAGAGAGATCACGCCGCTCATTGACGCGGGCAAGGTGCGTCCGGTGGTCGACAGCGTGTTCGAACTGAAAGACTTCGAAGCCGCGTTCGAGAGGGTGGAGACGCGCAAGGCGCAAGGGAAGGTTGTCATCCAGGTCGACGGTTTGCGCTCATGACACACGGGCTTTCAGATTCATGTTTTATAATCGCGGGGATGGAGCACAATCGTTTGTTGGGCCCAGAAACATATTTCTGAATGTCGGCTGCACCCTTTACATCAAACCTGTATCTCGGAGTTTCTGGAATAGTCAGACGGAAATATAGTGAAACGCAAACCGGGACAGTATACGCCAGGACTTGTCGAGAGCGGCCTGGCAGTGACCCGTATACCCATAAGACTTATAAAAATACTGCTGATGTCATCCTCATAAATAACACCGGAATCAATTGTTTAGCACCATTTAACGCCATATAGGCATACAAGCCTTCTAACAAAATCCAAGGTGTATCAATGGAACGCCGATATACTAGGCCCCAGATGTAATAACGGCGATGATGCCAGACGTCTCGGATCCACGAGTCGCCACCATGCGTGTAACTCTAACTGAGAAACCAGCTAAGCTATAACTCAAGAAAAAACAACTCCGAAAGGATCCAAGGAACAAAAGATCCACCCCGCACCAGCCCACAATCATCTCCCACGCGGACGAACAGTCCCGCCGGAATATAGTCATGACATTTGGCGAAGTTTAGACAGCAAAATTGAACCGAGGATCATAGCCATAATTAAAATTAAACGGCGATACATTTCGCACGTGAAGGATGGTTATTATAACGTAACTCCCAAACGAACGCTCCCACCCAAACGAACGTTCCACTTTCCAGGACATCGCGGCCAACAACCAGAAGTTACACAACCACTAGAGCACAAGGCAATAAGCTGTTGTTTCTGGATATTACACAGGAGGAGTGTAAGGTTCAAGCGATTTGTCGACTGAACGCTATAGCCGCGGTCTTTAGAAAGTCGTGGGAATGCCTTCGACGGGGAGATTTCGTGTGTTAGTATTTGTCCAGGGGAGTAGTAGGATGGAATGCATATAATGCTAACTTACACATATTACTTTAAATTAGAGGGATATAGCACGCCAGATTTTCGTTCGCAACATTCGCTGCTTGAGATCGTTCCAAGTCGCACCACCCGCTCTACTCACCCCCTTGATCGCGTCCACAGCGACGTTTGTCCCCCAACCTGTCACATCTCTAGAAGGGTTTCGTTACTTCGTAACCTTCATTGATGATGCCACCTCAATATATGCCCTGGCGCTATATCGTAGCCTACGCACGGGATCTCGATGGTAAGGCTGCGACTTTTGGCGCCAATGGGCACAGGAAAGACCCATGCAGTCCGGGAGTACCTGAGAGCGAATCCTGGAATGTCTGTCTTGTCAATAACTTTCCGCCAATCACTGGCGCGGTATCTGGCCAACGAGCTCAACTTAGACTGTTACCTGGATGAGGGGTTCTTTGCTCAGCCAGACCGGATGAGGCGCTGTGCTGTTTGTCTCGATAGTATCCACAAACTCCGTCCGATGATTCAGGAACGGTATGCTGTAATAGTGATCGACGAGTGCGTGTTTGTACAATATCATTTCCTTGCAGGTACAATCACCAACACGCTCTTTGACGTCATGACCGCATTCGAACGCTTCTTGGCTAATTCCAATCGATGTATTTGTCTCCAGCACTGTATTCCCGATACGACCATTACATTCTATATGAACTGTGTGGATCTTTGTGCTGGAATTGGTCAATACCGGAGAGATTACGGCGATTTCACTCCGGATCTGCAGCTAAATCTAATGGACAACTGGATGAATGGACACGCGGGAATGACGAGGGAAAAAACCGCAGTCGAACAATTATTCGCCTCTTTTTCGTCAAGAATGGTGTTAATGACGGACCCAAGACCGCTCGAGATCTCTTTCCTGCTAGGTGGAAGGTAGGATCAAGCCTGATCCCAATCGATTTCACATCTTCCAGCAGAGCGCGGTTGAGGGGCGCGATTCCTGGGATTCGGGCTTACGACAGGATGGGCGAAGAGATACGTTGGCTCGGGGCCGACAGGGACGGGAGTCCAATTGACAGGATCAAGGCCGATTGGCCTGCAACTGTTGATATGGCCAGTGCAGTCTTTTCAGCGGCAAATAACAAGGCGGCAACTCGGGATGAGATATTGCGCTTGAAATGAGCAATCGCCCGAAGCTTATCGTTCGTCCCACTCATGACCAAAGGGTCGTGTATTCTGGGTATAAGAAGGTACACTCATTTAAAGTCCAAGCTGTGGTTACACCCGACGGAATTATATCGTCAGTGATGGGCCCTGTCGAGGGTAAGCTCGGTGACTGGATCATATGGATCCGCCGTCGCTAGTGGACTATCTGCATTTGGAGGCAGATGAGTAGTCGTTATATGGTTGTATATTATCGTCTGCATTGGAAACAAAAAAAGAAAATAAAAATATTCAACCTCTTCGTTGCATCTCTAAAAGGGTATCCAGCGTAGACTGTATAGAGTCTAGCTTCGCGTCAATATTTTTTTGGACCTCCTCTAGCTTAGAGGTCACGATGTTGACCTCCTCCTCGACATTGGCGACACGATTGTCGTCCGCCAGAGGGCAGCCCAATTGTCCTAATTGTAATGACGAAAAAGTGTAAGTAGACCCAGATGGTTTCAGTCATGTGTTCGATGGAGCCATCGGTTTCCGGGTGGTATCGAAGTCTGGCGGTGGAAAGAAGCGGCGGAAGCATAATCCTCCAAAAGGGCCCTCTAACGGAGAATCGACGAAAGGGAAAGCAGACATTTCGGAGACTGGCGTGTGAGATACTACGAGATACTACGGAGGCACCACTTGCCTCAGGCCTTTTGGATTAGAAGTTTGTATCATAAAGCAATAATCATAACAAATAACTTATAGGTCACCACAATGCTCTACACAATAGGAAATAGAAGCGCAGCCACTTTTTATTTAACTTTGCCCATGGCCCTACGCAAAATAATCCAATTGGAGCAGATACTTGCCCTGTCAAGACATGGGGTTAGGGTCAATAGCTGTGCTAATCCGGCAGAATCGGCTTTGAGAACTACTTGATAAGTACGGCAGCTTATCTGTTAAATTCGTCCCTCTGTCTCCCATTGCACATCACAACGTCCAATTACCCGTTTATGTTCGTCGTGTCGACTTTAAAACGTCAGACACTCGCCACCAGATTATCGGTTCCATTTCAACAGGTATGGGATGGCGGAATGCGATGGCGGTGATTGTTGTGGTCTTCGTACTCTTGTTAGCCCAACTGCTTCATCGGCTCGACAAGAAAGATGAGGCGCGTGGCATAGAGAGCGACATGAATGAGAGTGTAGTTAGCATTTGGATTTGAAAGATGACGAATGTGAGTTTGGACGGAGGTGCTAATCAATTAGTGGCTTAGTTCGCAAAACGCAACATGCATATTCAACACATTAAGATGCGGTGGGGTAGAGGCGACAATTACGCCTACCTCGTCACCGATGATGCCACCAAGGATACACTTGTCATAGACCCTGCTGAGCCTCATGAGTATGCTAATTGGTTTTGTGTGTTGTACATGGAAACAAGATCTAATTGTACTTTGCAGGGTCCTTCCTGTTATCAAGGATTTGGAAGCGAAGGGTGTGATCAAGTTGACCGGAATTGTCAACACGCATCACCATCACGATCACTCTGGTAAGTGTCCCCCCGATTTCGCTGATAGTAGGATATCTAACGAATAATCCGCATAGGTGGCAACGAGAAGATGGTATAAACACGCACACCAGGTTCCCAAAATTCATTGGCTAAACAATTTATAGAGCAAGGAGTACCCGAATCTACCCATTATCGCGGGTTTCAACTCGCCTGGCGTCACGGAGACTCCCAAGAACAATGCTTCTTTCAAACTCGGAAAGTCAATCACTGTCACTCCTCTGCACACGCCCTGCCACACTCAGGACTCAATCTGCTACTTCTTTGAGGACGGTGACAACAGGGCTGTCTTCACCGGTGACACACTATTCATTTGTGGTTCTGGCCGATTCTTCGAGGGTACTGCCTTGGAAATGGATGCCGCATTGAACAAGGTTCTGGCATCACTACCTGACGACACTAAAGTTTACGTATGCACAATCCCAAGGCGGTAAAAGATCTTACAATTGCGATTCTAACAGCTTTTGTTCTAGCCTGGCCATGAGTACACAAAATCCAATGTTAAGTTCGCGAAATCACTCTTCAACAACGAGCCTTTGAGCAAGCTTGACAAGTTCTGCACCGAAAACGAAATCACCACTGGTAAGTTCACCATCGGCGAAGAGAAGACCTACAACCCATTCATGATGGTTACCGACCCTACCGTTCAAACTGCGGTCGGCTTGGAAGGCAGGGTCGAGGTCATGCAGAAGCTCCGTGAGCTCAAAAATAAGTTCTAAACTGACTTTTGACCGGGAGTTGGATGCCAACAAAAGGTCAAGTTGCTCTTTTGGATAATTTGCAGCCAAATTTATCATCAGCAGTTCATATATACTTAGGAGCTTATTATTAAAAATGCAGTATAATAATGTAATAGCAATGTCATGTAATAAGAGTATCCGCTTCTCCCGATCTATCCAATGAATGAAACCGATCATCTGTCGAATTGTCGCAGAAAAAAAATTGATGCCATCCAACGACACATTTTTCAAAACCTGGAAAGTAAGTGTTGTCGACCATACCGGCCAGTGTTCGCCAACTAGATAGATCTCCTTTGAGATTCCTCATCGCAAAGAAGTAGCAACGGCCATGCTCAATAACTCATACGATAGGATGAAAAGGACAGATGATTTGAAGACCCAGGCAGAATCAGGTATGACGTCGATCACAGACTCCTGGACCCGCTGGTGAAGATTGTATTGTCAACTAAAAAAAATGACAATCCGCTCTCAATACCAGGTGGGAGAGAGAGTTTACGTGCTACGACAAACACAAGGAGAGAAAACTTTCAACATTCAGAGCAAGCGACCAAGAAACAAGTTTGACGCGGTCAAATATGGACCGTTCTACAATCAAAAAGCAACTTGCGAATGACAATTACGAACTCAAGTTACCGAACAGAATGCGAGTATATCCAGTGTTTCATATATAATTACTAGAACCAACGAAGAACGCGGAAAACAAGAATGAGGAAGCAACCGAAGAAGAATACGAAGTGGAACGACTCCTAAAGAAAAAGTCAGAACAAGGACAAATATACTATCTTGTCAGATGGAAAGGATACGGACCCGAAGACGACACATGGGAACCAGTTAGGCATCTGAATTGCCCAGAAAAGATTCGAGATTTTCATCGACGAGGCGATCCAGCCAAGAGAAGTCGGGAGTAGCAGCACCAGAGGATGCCAGAGGCAATTCGCGGGCAGCCGCTATCACATCCTGAGATATCAACAGGTTGGTGTCGCGCCTCTCCTCCTCCTCAATCCGTTCCCGCTCTTCCCTCTCCTCCTGTTCCAAGCGTTCCAATTCCTCTATCTCTTTTATATTTCGAGCTATGAAGTCACCAGCACGTTTTTGGAGCAACTTTTGCTGTTTTTGCACACGAAGAAGTTTTCGTTTTCATCAGTTCTTCTTCCTCATCGAGTTTATTTTGAAGTGCTACCAGGCGACGCCACTCACTATCTGAGAACTTTGCCTCAGACTATAAGAATTTTGCATTCTCACGCACACATTCGCTACAACGATCGGAGTCTTCGCACTTAATGCACACTTTTCCGAAAACGAGCACACCGAGAGCAAGCGGCGATCATTTCAAGACCCGGTTTACGATTCGACACGAGCGTTTGTTTTTTTTTCCCGAATACTAGCACTCGACGACATGGTTGAATTACCACCGAGTATAATCAAGGAAGTATTGGACGTATGACATCAGACACAAACGTCTAACACATCCCTCCGCAGCCCATTAGCCACTTGGAATTACCTTGCAATTCCGGCATCAGAAGTTGCGGTGGCAAAAGCATTTACTGAGAATATAATGTTGCTGAGAGACGCGTATGCTTTTGGGGATCCCTTAGCTCCGTCGTGGATGGTGAGTTCACCTTGTTGTTCTGTATCCCTTCCTCCACCTCCGGGTTCTCCCCTCTATTGCTCTTTGTGTCATCGATAAGGCGAGGGCCCCTCTAACTATCTTATCTAAGATAACCCTAACTATCCAATCTATCTAACCCTAACCTACATTCAACACCAACAGAGAGGAAGAACAAAGCCAAAAGAATGTCCATCGCTATACTCTAACCTCGGGAATACCCACTCTATTCATGAAGATATCAGTTCGTTGTCGCTCGGTCGCCGCTTTGCTTCTTTCCTCATCGCTCCGCTGAATCACAAGCACTCCGTCGCATATAGCGTATGAGCAAGATGGCCACGTTGATACCAGTTTCTGTGAACCTTCCCAACGACAAAGTACCGACTAAGAAGATGGTCAGAGACATTATCGGCACATTCCTGACGAAAGAATGGCCGGCTGTGGATCCAGAGACCTTGACCATGTCATACCATACATTCACTAACGCTCACTGTCTTGTGGAGCGACCAAAGCCGACTACTGGCACGCCTGTTGAGACATTGAAGGTTTTCATCAAATTCCACAATGACACCGCGGGTTTCGAAATATTCAAGGACCTGACACCAAGTAAGCATGAGGAAGCACTTCTCTGCTATGAGTACGGTCGGTCCGGACAGGGAGCCAAAGTGTATGGATTCTTCAAGACACAAGATGGCACTCTCGGGAGAATTGATGAGTTCCTGGATGCACGCAACATGGAACCGGAGGATGTTGAGGATGCGGTCATCCGAGCGGATGTTGCTAAGGGACTGGCAATGTTCCATACCATGAACGCGGTCTTGGAGAAAAAGGCGGTGGAGCCATACTATGAAGCCATCATCAAGGGGCTCAAGAAATACCACAAGATGGACAAGTTGAAGGCACTTGGTAAGGAGGGAGGTGTCAGTGTGGATAATTTGGTTGACTTCGACTTTGGGGCGAGGTTGAGGAAAGTGGTGGACAAGCTGGAATCTATTGGAGGGAAGGTGGGATCGTGTATTCATGATGTCCAGTTCATGAATGTCTTGGTTAAAAATGATCCGATGGAAGGGGAGAGTAAAGTCGTCCTGATTGACTTTGAGTTCGTGATGCAAAACTATCGAGCCTTTGATATCGGTGGGCACTTCATGCAGAAGATGTTCAAGTGGTTTGACGAAGAGAGCAAGATAGCAAACTGCAGGAAGTACACGGAGGAGGAGAAAAGACACTTCTGCGAGGAGTACGCCAGACAGTGGAACAAACAAACAGGTGATTCGGATACTGGGGACCAGGTGTTCCAGGAATCCGAATATGGATACATGTTGGCTATCACTTTTGATGTCCACAACATGCTCTGCTTCATGAGTGAAGGAGATGACAAAGACCCTTTGAACCTACTAGGACTCAACAAACTCTTCGATGAGTTTGTGGATCAGTATGCCAAGCTTGGGTTAGAAGATCTATGATACCCAAGAGTTAATATGCTCATTAAATGTCTACAGCTGTGGCACCGCCTTTCGCCATGAAAATAATATATGTGGACGACAGGGAAAAAGAGCAACGCAGGACTTTGAGCGTGGAACAACCCAAACCGATGCTGTTGAATGAGGCTACCGCGGCGCTGGATACGAAGAGTGAGGGCATAGTATGGTGCATCCTGGTAGGTCCCGCAACTGTACCTCGCAATATTCAGAACATAATAGCATCACCACATTTGAGTATATCAAAATGAAAAGAAAAATAATGACTACTTTATTCTATCAACTAGCACTTGTCCGAGTTATTTTCTGTTATTTTCCAAATTGAGAAAATCGTACTCTAAATAAAATGTGGGGTACACGTGACCTTAATTATGTGAAAGTACAATTATGGCCGTTTGAGATTACCCTACCTTCCTAATTAGGCTAGGCTTGATTTCCTAATTAGGCAAATAAATTACCTAAAGAAGAAACGAAATGCACAAACTCGGACGCGATATGGACAAATTATGAACAGAACGCGTCATCTTACAGTCCACAAGAAACCACTTACCAGTTTCACCATTTCGCCATGGCTCGCCCAAGTAAGAAATCTATCCAGCGGTCTATCAACGGAAGAAAGAACTTTATGAAGAGGTTTGACAAAGTCAACCAGATCACTCTACGCGACGGAGAAGGAGTGATGCTGAAGACGAAGAGCAGCTCCAATTGGTCGAAATCCCCCTGGATCAGTCAGAAATAGAGAACGCCTTGAAGCGTTTGCATTTTTGTCCAGAAGCTGATAAGGGTCTGAAGTATACAACGCGGCCGGGCGGATCTGAGCGGTCACAACGTCGCTTCAGAGCGAAATTTCGGAACGTCGAATCCTTGAAACCGCTAACGGCTTTCAACTTTACAAGAACCGCGGCTGCAAATGACAATTTGTCTGATGAAGACCAAAAACAGAAGGAGCGGGAAAGTGAGCCTTGCGAGACCGCAGACAAAAATAATCTACGCCATAACGCAGAGGGCGATACGGCGGCGACCTCTGAGGCATGCTATGAATCAACCGGTAAGACCTTTAGGTCAAATTACTCTCTGATTGCATGGAGATGTGCTAAACATAATCAGATCATGCCCCTGAGACTCCTGTAGATCTTCCTGCTTTAGTAAAGAGAATCGAGTCCCGTCTTCAGAACAAGAAGACGATGCCAAGAGAGGAAGCTTTGCAGCTTAGGGTGCTCAAGCACTACTTTATCGACCGGCTCAGGGGCAAAGGAAGAATGAAAGCCTCCATTGACGCAGCCCTTTACAGCTTTGACAAGGGAGTATACATGGCACGCATTATCAGAGGCTGGGCCAAAGTTTATGAACATACTGAGTCTCTGCCTCCTCTGAGCCAGCGTGGTAAGAACACTAAACGGACGTCGGCATTAGCTGATGAAGATGTCCGTGAACAATGTGTCTCTTACTTTAGGTCCCTGCCTCCGAACGCACGGTCTGCCACAAAGCTAAAGGCATATTACGAACAGGTTGTGCATCCTGAAATCACCGGTTCCATGACCAAAGCCACGATTTCGTTAAGTACAGTTACACGATATTTGCAGCTGTGGGGTTTTAACGTAAAACGTCACACGAAGGACATCTATTATGATGGCCATGAGCGTGCCGATGTTGTCGAATACCGTCAGTCTTGGGCAACGGCCATGATGAACTTCAGGACAAAAATGAGAGAATATGGTGGCGAAGACTGTTCTGAAGTTCTCATGCCTGACCTGCAAAATGGCGAAAAAGAAATTGTCCTGGTCACGCACGACGAGTGCTATTTCAATAGCAACGACGACGTCACCGTCTCTTGGATGGAAAATGGCGAATCCATCATCAAAAAGAAAGGACAGGGCCTAGGATTGATGGTGTCAGACTTCTACTGCGCATGTCACGGCTCACTTGAATTTGATGGCCAACACGCTCGTGAGATCATTGAGCCTGGGAAGAATCGCGACAGCTTCCGGATTTTCGATGACATGGTACAACAGCTGGCAAGGGCCATCGAAATCTTCGAAAACTCACACCCCGGGTACGTAGGTTTGTTTTGCTTCGACCAGAGCAGGAATCACCAGGCGCTTCCTCCTGATGCGCTGGTCATCAGCAAGCTTACTCTGAATGACAAGAAAATGAAGGAGTATA